>JAPEVW010000029.1:2318053-2400779 GCA_027921565.1 Artemia sinica | reverse complement strand
AAACAAACGCAAATTTTCGAAAAAATACTTGCAGTCTACCGAAAATATGAAACAAGTAAAAAAAAAAAAATATTAGAAAAAATTCCAACATATTAGGACCAATTATACAAAATGTTTTGTTTCATATACCTCATTTTTTTTTTTTAAGAGATGAGTTTACTTTAGAAATAAGAAGCTTTAGCAGGGAATACTGAGCCACTTGTGTTCACCTACGGTTTTGTTTAATTGGGTAGAGCACATAATTTACTAAACATTTAGATGTTCGATTTTTGCTGTTTACATCTAAGCATACCAGTTATGCTTCGACTAAGGATTTGACCGCAGAAACTGATTTTGTTTTTGACGATTATCCCACTGAGTGTCAACACAGTAACTCCGTAGTATAATATAATGTGTGCATAGTATATATGCGTATCCCTGCACCATTAATGATTGAAAAAAAAACTAATCGTTTTTGTTATAATGTTGGTTTTTTAGTTAAAAAAAGATGCAAATTTGGACGTGATGTTGGTCGGGCCCGACCGATATGGGGTTTTGGGTCCAATAGCGATTCCTATGTATCAGTAGCGTATCGATACGATACCAATATAATTTGCCGATAAATTTTCCCTCCGAAAAAAAAACGTTACCTAAAATTTAAACCCCCCATTCTCTGCCCATGTTTATACTCACGTGTTTCTCCCTTTTTCATGATAACAGTTCATATAATTATCCAGTATGATCATTCTCTATCTCACCCATTATAAAAACCCGGACCGGGGTGCGAGTGCTCCGGAGAACGTTTTTGCAGATATAAACATAAGCGAAGTCAGATCTTTTCATGGGTAGACAAGTCAGACTGTGATCTAATCGGAAACAAGTGGAAACCCGCTATTACGAATAATGCACTTTGTTGGAAACAGTCGGAAACAGACTAACCCGCATTCCCGCTAATGCAGAAATAAGTGGGAGGAGCTTTTTGTTCGCACCGAGAACGAAGACCAGAAATGATCTGCGATAAGCTTACTGGATAATTATATGAACTGTGTTCATTACACACCAAAGAACAACCTAAATAGTTCACTGTTGATATACAAAAATTAGGCCATTTACAAGAATTGTTTGACTTTCTTTACCTTTTCTGATATGCAGCTTCTGAGCACACAACCGAAACGGCAGATATTTGTGGAAGTGACATAAGAAAAAAAAATAAATAAAAGAAGCCGGTTTAGTTCTATAAACACAAATACGAGAAAATTTGATTGAAAGAAATGCAAGATGTTTATTGAAATTGATCATTCAAAACCCAAATTTCCATTGCTGGACTTCGAATTTTAATAATTTAGATATTAATGTGAAAACTTTACTTTACATTCATATTGTATGGTATCTTGCTAACGAATCCCTGCTAGGCATAATGAACACAGGGGTGCAGCTACAGTTTTAAGCTCAGAGGAGGAATTTAAAGAATGTGTCGACAAAACTGTCCAGTACGCCGACAAATGCGGACACACAAGCTAAATCTCCAAGGTAAATTTTCCAAGGTGTTGAAACGCGACGGTAACACCTTGGATTTCCCCCCTCCCCACCGTAAAACATTCCATCTCCCCCTTTGTTGCGCTCCTGACTGAATATCAATGTTTTAAGCGATTGAATCTTGGATCTTTAACCCACGCAAGTGAAAATTCATTAAACAGAAATGTATAGTTTAATGTATTCTTTTTAGTTGTTTCGATAGAGGATGTACATTCTTGAAGTCACCACACACTTAGAACATTGCTGCACCAGGTGTGTATTGACAAGTATTGACCGCAAATATACTTAGGCTTCATTTGACTCCCCACAGCAAGGTTGGGTGACAAGCTTGCTACTTGTCCCTGTAAAAAAGATTCCGCAGCTGAAACGTCTATGTGACGCCCTAGTATGGACCAGCAAAGGCTGAGCTGGAACTTCATCCCTTTTTTATTTTTTGTCATTTGACTCACCTGTGCTGCTCTCCACCATAAGCAGACTTAGCTGGTGGCTCCACTCACAAGGACTGGACAAACAAAAATTATCTAAGGAAATCTGGTGCCATCTTTTTGACAAGTTGCGTCAATCTATATCAGCTGATAACCGATTTTTTTTCCGATACCTGATAATGACAGTGACCCTCATATCGGCCCGATAACATCTATCGGGCTCTAATGTCGGGTAACATGAAGATTGATAAAGTGAATAGCTTCGCTTACCATGGTAGCATAATTAGTATAAATGGTGGGTACTGTGAAAACAAAACAAACGAATTATGTTTTATTAAACATATCGTAATACAAATAATTATCTACATCCTAACGGTCTTGAACAGAACCCTTTGCTTAACAAAACTGTTCTCGCGAATTGAGGATAAACTTACCCACAAAAATTTCAAATAAACTTTCAAATGCTCTGCTTTAGACTTTGAAATTCAACGCGCTGAAATATAAATTTCATGTTGTATTGCCAGGGTACAACTCAGTTTAGTGAGTTTACTTTTACAAAAACTACACTTTAGCGAAGCCATCGTTTCGCTGCAAATGTCCATTATTATATTTGAAAGAACTAGTAAACTGTGACAGTTGAATTATCGTAAATATAATTTACTTTTTCAGTTGCGAAAAGTCTCACCACATTGTGAAAGAAGTTCAACTTCAAAGAAAAGAAGAACCACGTCTATAGAAGTAAATCGGAGATGGCAGTTTGATTCTATTTAGAAGAAAAGAAGAGACTCAGCGATACTCAATTTAATACTAATTCCGTATGGTGAAGTAGGACAAAAGGTAGTAGACATATGAAATATTAGAAAAAATATTAGAGCTAATACCAAATAATTTTATATCTGGTTCATTCATAATCTATGCCCTTTGTGCACATTTTTAAACAGTGTTACATCCCCTATTCTTCATTTCCATGTATATTTTTTGACTCCATTATATTTAAGGGAGGATTGTCAAAGGCTTCAGTGTATAATTGTAAGCGTTCAGTTTTTTTTTAACATTTAAATGTAAATGGATGATTTGAAGAAAAAGAAAGATGTCGAAAATGTTGGATGATTTGAAGAAAAACTGCCAGCCATAATTCAGAAAGATTTTGTGCTAATTTCAACCAAAATGAGGCTGAAAATTTCAATCACTTGGTTCAATGAGAAGCACAATTCTCCAATAGATAATTGTGAAGATGATAGAAGTTTCATCTGGAGTAAAAGATGAACTGATTCATTCTGAAAATGAATTTCGTTACATTTTCATTGTATTTCATACAATTTCATTATACTGAAATTCATTCCTGAAAGTTTTAATAATTTTGAATTTGTTAAATTTGTATGAAGAGAAAACATTTTATATGTATTTTTTTTTCCTTATGGTCCAAACTATGTACTAGTCTGAAAAAAGTACAGGGAGTGTCGGCCCTACTCCTCTTAGTTTCTGGTCGTTATAAGGGTGACTCGGATATTAATTTTAATTTTGGTTCTGTTTGAGTTTCTTATTTTTATTGAAAGTGATTTATGGTAGTTTTCTGCATGAGAAATTGTTTCCTTCATTTTTTTTCTGAAAATTTTGCCAAAAAATTTGCTGAAAATTTACACCCTTTTGAAAATTTTGATGCACAGTATATTTGTATTGAGTTTCACACCTCAACTTTCCATGAAAAATAAAACTTGAAACCCGGTTCTTTTCAGAACATACAGTATTTGTGCTATTTTGATAACCTTAATGACTTATAACCTTTTTATCTATTTCAATAATAATAGTTAAGTAGTAACAGTAGTAGCCCTGGCAGTCTAAACTTAATATCCTCAGTTAATCTGAATTTCTCACTGAGAGGACTTATTGACTGCACATAATGCCTTTTAATTTAGTTTTAAAGCAAAATATGTTTACCTTGATGTTTCAACTTAATATTTTATTCTATTTCTAAGATATCCCGTCTGGATATCTTGTCAACTTGGATTAATTGAAGCTATTTTGATGTGGTTCAATAGTATACATAATAGTAGACAGTAGTAGCATTAGAAGTAGTATCAAAATGGGTAGTAAAATGGAAGTCCTGAAAGCAGGGCCGCCGATGTGTGTAAACGTCTTGTGAGTTTAAACCATCTCCCCGTAATGCGTTAAATTGCATGGTGACGTAGAACACCATCGTGGGTGGATCCTTTCTAGTAGGACAACTGTGACAGGAACTCCAGGCAGGCGTCCCTTTGCAAAAACTAACAAACAACTGTGTGTCCAATAAGAGAGTCATACTTACTCCCGCCATTTACCCGTGTTGCAGCCATTTAAAAATTCGCCTCTCAATTACTTGGACTATCTGCCTTGGCTTTTCTCTTTCTACAAGTAGCCATGTCTACTGCAAAAATACTTGATAACTTCAATTCAAAATCAACGGAGGCGTCAATGTAAATAATAAACAACTCTGCAATACTGGTTAATTTTTATCATTTTGCTCAGGTGAATTTTGAACTTATCAATGAACGAACTGTAAGTAAGGAGCGACCCGGCTCAATAGTAACCAAAACTCTAAAAAACGGAATTTGATACCAGTAGATACATGAAAAATGGGTTTTTATGCTGATTTCAAATATACAAGTTTTATCAATTTTAGTCTTACCAATGAAAAGTTACGAGCATGAAAAAATGTGTCTTATTTTCGAAAAAAAGGGAAAACACCCCTAAAAGTGATAAAACCTTAATGAAAATCACACCATTAGATTCAGCATATCAGAAAACCCTACTGTTGAGGTTTCAAGCTCCTTTCTGGAAAAATGCGGAATTTTGTATTTTTTGCAAGAAGGAAGATCACGAATTCGTGTTTATTTTGTTGTTTTTTTTTTTTCCCAGGGGTGATCGTATCGATCCAGTGGTCCTAGAGTATCGTGAGAGGTCTCATTCGAACGGGGGAGGGTTTGGAGGTTGGGATTACGTGGGAGGATATTTTCATGGATATTTTTTCATAGGGGAAGGGACATTTCTATGAAGGGGGGTGGCGGATTTCCCAGCATTATTTAAGAAACGATCAGAAATTAGATAAGAAAAAACAAATTTTTCAACTGAAAGTAAGTAGCAACCTTAAAACTTAGAACGAACAGAAATTATTACGTATGTAAGATGGTTCACCCCCTAGTCAATACCTCGCTCTTTACGCTAATGCTTTTTTTTAGTACTTTCAAAAGAGCTATGTATTCTAATTAAACGGCTTTTGTGATTCAGGGGTTTGTGATTTGAACAGAATTCGAACCTTAGCGTAAAATCTCTCGTCAAATCTCTTATCCCAAGTCTCGTTGTCCAGGGGGCAGAATTTATCTGGTACGGTTATGAAGTCGTGTCTTTTTCTCCATTCATTACGAGTAGCCTTGGCATAATCATTTTAAATTTCCTGGTAGCAAGATCCACTGGTTGTTGTGTAAGAGTAACAATTATTGATAGTGAACTTCCAATTCTTCCCTTCTTACTGAAAATTCAATAAAGTTTACCTAAAGTACAAAAGAATCAGACGTTATTACCGGAAAAAAAATTCGAACAAATTCGAAACAAAATTCGAACTTCAGCGTAAAATATCTCGTCAAATCTCTTATCCCAAGTCTCGTAGTTCGAAACTTTGAAACAAAAAATTCGAAACAAAATTCGAACTAAAACGTAATATCTCTCGTCAAGTTTCTTATCCTAAGTGTCGTAGTCCAGGAGGCAAGATTTATTTGGTACGGCAACGCCTTTTAAAAAGCATTTTTAAGTTTCCTGGCAGCAAGATCCACTGGTAGTTGTGTAAGAGTAACAATTGTTGGTTTTAAACTTTCAATTCTTCCCTTCTTACTGAAAATCCAATAAAGTTTACTTAAAGTACAAAAGACTCAGACTTTATTTCCTGGAAAAAAACTAATGAGACGAGTTAGGATAACAGTTTCATAGCCCATAGCAACCCAAAATTAAAATAAACATTTGAAATAAGTTTCTAAAGTTTTTTTCGTTCTAAAAAAAAGGTTGTGAGACAGTCAAACTAGCGTAAAGAGTGAGGCGTTGCGGAGGGGACAGCTCCTTTCATATGCTAAATAAATCCTGTTCGTTTTAAGTTTTAATGTTGCTCATTACTTTCAGTTAAAAAAAAACTTGTTTTTTTTTATTTAATAAAACCAAGAGACACTACCTGGATGTCTCTATCATCATTTTTAATTTTTTTCTTATTGCATCTAAAAATTAAGCAAGAAAAACAAATTTTAATTTCAACAAAGCAGTGGAATAATAATAAATAAAAACAAAACAAGACTTTAAGTAAAATATATTCCGAATATTTCGGCCCACGTTCGGGAGCCTTTCTCAACGGAAAGAAAAAACGAAAAGAACGAAAAAAAAATGTGTTTAAAAGAATACTACATAAAAAAATACGACACTCTACTTCGATGTCTCTATCATCATATTTAATTTTTTTTCTTATTGTATCTAAAATATCCTTGAGTTGACTTTCTTTGAGAATCTTGATATTTTGTATGTTCCAGAATATTCCAACAGGCATTTCCAGATGTACTGCATTTCCTTCATTTAAATCTTTAACTTATCATTATCAAAATTACAATATTTAATGAGACGAAATAATAAGAACTCAGTGATTTAAATGACCAATAAGAAGATTTGGGTATCCAACTATATTTGCCCATTCTTTTCAAGCTTTATTGCCACATTTCTCGCAGCTAAAATACAAAAGGCAGAAAAACAAACAAACAAAATTAACACTAATTAATGACTAGTTAACACTATGATTTTTGCCTCTTCTTTGTGCAAATCTCCAAACTGGCGAATCTGTTCTCTCGGCTTTTCAGCCCCAGTATTTTTTGAGGATGCCTCAACGTAAATAATAAACATCGTTGTTGCGCTGGCTAATTTTTTGTCTACTTGAATGTCTCTATCATCATATTTGATTTTTTTCTAGTTGCATCTAAAATATCCTGGAGTTGGCTTTCTTCGGAAATTCCGATTTTTCCTATATTCCAGAATATTCAAACTCACATTTTCAAATGTACTTCATTTTCTACATTTAAATCCTTAACCTATTATTATTCAAATTACAATATTTAATGAGACGAAATGATAAGAACTCACAGATTTAGCTGAACAATGACAAGATTTGCGTATCCAACTATTTTTGCCACTTTCGCAAGCTTTAATGCCACATTTCTCGCAGCTAAAGTACAAAATGCAGGAAAACAAACAAAGAAAATCTGTACTTAACAATAAATAGTTTAACAATCACTAGTTAAAACTAATTTATCACTAGTTAACACTAATTAATCACTAGTTGAAACTATGATTTTCGCCCCTTCTTTGTGCAAATCTCCAAACTGGCGAATCCGTTCTCTCAGCTTTTCAGCCGCAGCGTTGTTTGTGGTTGCGTTAACTTAAATATAAAACACCTCTGTAGCACTGGTTAATTTTTTATCATTTGCTCAGGTGAATTTCGAGCGTCTAACACCAATAGGCACTACTTGGATGTCTCTATCATCATATTCAATTTTTTTTTTCTTGTTACATTTAAAATATCCTGGAGTTGACTTTCTTTGGGAATCCTTATGTTTTCTATATCCCAGAATATTCCAACATCTATTTTCCAATAGGTGTTGGAAATCCCAGAATATTCCAACATGAATATTCCAACTCACCTTCGGCTGTTAGTTATTCGGTTTTAATTCTTCTAATTTTGGATTTTATTGAACATTATTCATTTTTAATTTTGGGTTTTCATTATTTTTTTTTACATTGACTCTCCACGTTTGGTTTTTCTGACTTTTTTTTGGAATTTTCATTGATTTTGTTTTGTATGTACTAAAGAAGAGACGCGGTTGTCTTATCGAAATATTCGCTTTGTTTTTTTTTCGTATTTTCGTTTGGCCTTGAAAAAAAACATTTTGTCAAAATTTTGTGGCAGTTGATCTTTTACATTGTCTTATTATATTGTCTTACAACTCACCAAATGCAACAGGCAACGAGTGCACAGCCTTCCCGTTTACTGGGGTCACTTCTGATTCGCCAACGGGTTAGTGGCTTAGTGGCAATCACGTCCTCGACAAAGTTTCCCAATGCCTGGCACAAGTTGGCACAATGCCTTGCGCAAGCGGCAAAGGGAGCCAGTCGATCTCCTTTTGTGTTACGTAAGGTTTGGTCACCTTTGATCACCCTAAAATTTGGTTCGACTCCTAAAAATGGTACAAAATGGATATGAATAATTTTTGACGTGTTTTTAAAAGTTTTTTGCTACCCCCGAATGAAAATCCAGGATAGGTTAATATGACGTAAAACACTTACAAGAAAATTTCTAGATCAAACCTACAAATCAAGATCAAGCCAACAAACCAATTTCACATCAAACCTACTTACGGTAAAACGAACGGCATAATATAACAATAAAAACGAACATTAACAATTATAACGAACAACAATACTATGGTCCGGAAGGCCAAATAAAGCACTTAAGATCCCCGGTCGTAGTATTTTTTTGCAGATGTTGCGGCACTTGTTGAGCTGTACTGCGCAATGTACGTAATCCCTTTGTCCTGAAAACGGAAGAAAAACAAGTAATTCAGGGGAGAGAAAAACAACTAATTTTGTATCATTTTCAATTAAATTTATGATCTGACTATCATAAATAATATAAAATACGAGGAACTCCTCTGATCAAAATCTTCTTAATACAACTGCGAAGTTATTGACCTATTCTACATTTAATATTTAATGCAGATGAATACCATGACAATGACAATGCCTCCTGGATTTTGTCTCCTATTTGAGCTACAATATATCGTAATTATTAAAAACTCGAAACAAAAAAAAAAAACTATTAGGTAAATAAGAGGTGTTGGCTCCTCCTTAATACCTAAATCTGTACGCTCAAAAACTAGTAAAAATAAACCCACTAATCATTCTTCCCTATTTACTAGTACATCCTTTTTCTAGGAAATGAATAACGATCTGGGTGTCTTTACAGTCTCCTAGCTGCCTCCGCTTGGACGTTTCCTCATGCTGTTTTCTAGTTCCATAGAACTATGTAAAGATGTCCCAATTGTGCAAGCTGCTGTTGATTCTTCCCCTATTACGACATTGCCGTTATTGGATAGGTTACTGATCTTTTGGTTCTATTGTATTATCATGGTGACCTTTCAACCTAAAAAACTATTCTTTACACCTGAGCCAAAGTTAAACAAGATCCCCGAATATGGGATGTTCACAAATTGAACGAGAATCTGGGCCAAGAGACATGTCATCTGATTCTTTTTGCTTACACCATCTCAGGCTGTGACTCTACTTCACGGATCCACAGTGTAGGAAAATATGGTGTAAAAATCATTTATGTTGCTTTTTAATTAATCTTTGCCGTTCTTGAAGTCAAAACATTGTTAATTAGATATATTTGAATTATAATTTGTCTCCAATTTCTTTCATATGGCTCACAGAAAGAGTAGGGAGACAATTTAGCACTCAAGCTCTCTCATCACAAAAGAATTACTAAAGATTAATAGGTTAATTCTCCTTAGTCATCCAGTATAGTTTCAATTTTTTTCAAAATGGCAAGTAAACAAGCACTCTTCTATATTAAAAATGAACTACATAGTTAGAGTTAACCTCCAAGATTAGTACAGCGCATCGATTTCCTAGTTTTACTAGAATTTCAAGGTTTTTACTTCAAGGGCAAAAATTTTTTTATTTCTACCTTATTTCACTAAATATCTCCTCCCCCTGCTAAACACCAACAACCTTTAGACAAAAAGGTATACCTGACAAATAACAAAATATCACAGAAAAAGATGTAAATAGGTTACTAGTAACATGAACTCTTAATAGGCTATACATTACAAATAGTTTTATCCTGTCTAATAACTCATAAAAATAAGTAATTAGTTTTATTAAGTAGATGTAATAATAAGTAATCGTTTTTTTTAATATGCAACTTTGAGCGGTTGCAAAACCATGTGCCAACACTTCTACAACTCCTAAGGGGCAAGGGGTTGGGGTAAGGGTTTAGTGGTCGACTGAGGGTGCAGCTGCAAATCATGAAACTGGATGACGTCTATTCACTTTTGAATAAAAATACTTAACATTTTTATAAAAATAAGCGAATCACATTTAAGAAAATAATGAATTATCTGAAAAATCATTATGTAGAAGGGACAGAACTACTATTGAAAAAAAATGTCCAAACAGGAATTGAACGCTTAACATTCTGACTTGAAGCCTAACGCTCTACTAACTAAACCACCGATTTGTTAATCTAATTTAATCTATTGGGGTTTATTGGACCATAAATATATTACTCGTTAAGGGGGCTTGGAGGGGAGTATACGGGAGGTATTCTTGTAAATCTTCAGTTAAGAGTTTTGAACAATGATTATTACAATGATACCGTTTACACTTACAAGCTTTTCCACTTAAGAAGTGTCACCATAAGTGTTGTTTTAGTGATTTGTTGCACTTACGAATGGAATTGTTTATCACTCTAAAAGTTCATTTACAGAAAAATCCTAGGTACAAGCAATAGCCTTTATATGAGCTACTAAACGTCTCTCTACTATGTCCTGGTAGCCCACAAGCCCAACCCCTTAGCAAATGACACAAAAGTGATTTTTTTTCATTAGATGGCACTTGCAGTATCATGTATCATGATGGAATTTATAAAAAGAACGTAAATATGTGAAATAGATTTCTAGGAAGGCATTTAAAATCGCTCTTTGATGTTCTTATAAGCCACTTGCCTTGGGTAGCATTAAACTTGATGAATTTTATTTATTATGAATCAACTTAAAAATGCAATTCTTTTTATGTGTCTATTGTTATCAAGACTTTGTTTCTTAGAGTGTCGGTTACTTTTGAGCCGCATTGCACCCTGCTTACTGTTCGTTGCCACAAAACTGTTTGATAATTCAAAAAAAAATCAAAAGGAATAGTTAGACCTAAAGTATTTAGAGGCTTTTTTTATGTTTAGACTTTTTTTCCTCTTTAGATCTTTAGACATTAGAATATAGACATTTTTGTCTATGTGTGCCAACTGTTACCAAAATACTATTGATTTTGCGCTAAACAAAATCTTTGTAACTTTACACGGCTTATTTCTGAAAATGCTATAGTTTTCGAAAGTAACAAGGATGATAGTAGGTTAAATTTCTGCATAAAGAATTTAGATTGTATGCATTCTCATGTAAAAGCATTCTAGACACATTCTAGACCATTCTATAATATAATGAAGAAAATTTATTGGCGATAAATTGGGTGTGTACATCTGTAAAACTTAACCAAGCCTGGCAAAACATTTGCGATTTTAGGAAGTCTATCCTATTTTAAAAAAAGATCAGTCTAAACCAGGTGTTAACATATCAAAGAAATAAATTTATCATAGAAATAAAATTTAATATATTGAAGAAAACTTACTGGTGATAAATTTGGATATGTCCTGTAAAAATTCACCAACCCAGGCGTAATCACATTATTATTTAGGCAATGCAGTTGTTCTTCTTTAATGAAGAAAATTTACACTTTGCGATTTTAAGTAGTCCGTCCTCTTTTAAAACAGTCTAAACCAGGTGTTAACATCAAGAAATAAATTTATCATTGAAATAAGATTTAACACAATGAAGGAAACTTACTCTAGGCAACAAATTCGGGCACATCATGTAAAAACGTTCTAGACCCGGTGTAAACAAATTAACCAAGCCAGACAATTTATGTTGGTCAACTCCGAGCGGAGCGATAATCATTAACTCTGTACTCTCTTCGTCATCTGAAAAAAATCCATTTTTGGGAATTGCTTTTCTTTTCTTCTTCTTTTTGTTGCTCGATATCAATATGCATTCGTTTTCTTGAGCTAGTAATTTTAGAGGTAGTGGGATAGATATTCAGGAAAGCAATCCTGTTTGAAACCATGGGTATATCATTTATATAAACTCGTATCCACAAATTCACCAGGTCCTTGGGACTTTGCCCACCTCTGTAAACCTATCTTTTCATTATTTTGAAATAATTTTCTACTGATGCATTTGTATGCCTAGAAAATCTATCATTTAGTATTCTTGCAGTTGTTAAAGGGCATAGTTTAATAATTATTTGTTCTAGCCTATGACAAACTTTCAAACTATAATAACGGTTTAATTCCCTGTCCCTACTATTATCTTCTGAGAACTCATCATGAAAATTAGCAAAACAAATTAGCGAAGCACTGATAATTTCATTCATGCGTCTTGAGGTATCCCTTACGTTATGGATCCAAAATATATTTTATGATAACGAATCGTATGATTAGGTATAGAATTAACGACTTTTACTTATAGGTTCTAAACCACTGGGGTTAGATACACTCGACTTAGTAGAATACGAATTAAGCTTCACCAGGGGAAGTTTACTCTTTAATACTTCAGCTGGGATACTCCATGATGAAGACTTCGAAGAAGCTTGGTATGGCAAGTCTATTTTGGTAATTTCTAATCTATGTAACTTTTTGAATTTTCTGACAGATGACTCATTTTGAGCCAGTTTATGATGTCTGCTCTATTTCTGTTGTTTGGAGGTTTTTTTTATAGAAGTTTTTTTTTCATAGAAATTTAATACAGAAGTGTTGTTATCCACCGTGTGAGTTTCTAAAAGATCTTTGATGGGTATGATTTGTTTTGAGATTCTGCAATAACTGTCGATAATAGTTGCTTTTCTTCTGGAGGCATAGTTTCTTGCTGTTTATCAATATTATTATTAGGAATTTGGATTGGAATTGTGGTTTCCTGAATTTTAATACTTTTGAATTTTAAGTTGTTGATTGTAGTCTTTGATGTAACTTAATTGTTGGGGCCCGTGCCCGCTTTTTTAGTAGATATCTCTTCTCCTTTTTTTCTTAGGTTTGTCCTACAGTAAAAGTTTCATATAGAATCTAACCTTTTTTGTCTAGGCAACAATTTCGCAAAAGAAAATAAGTTGGCTTCGTATTAAAATTCTGTATGAATCATCACATGGGCATACTAAATCCTGGACCATTGATTCTTAATTTATGGGCATGGCGAATTCAATTTTGGGTTTGATGCATTCAAATTGCCTCTGTCTAGACTAGACCACGCCAGAGGCAACTTTGATTTTTGTGTCGATATATAATTTTTAAGTTTGAAAAAAAAACTCATCATTTTTGTTATAATGTTGGTTTTTTAGTTAAAAAAAAGATGTAAATTTGGAGGTGATGTTGGGTCAGGCCCGACCGATATGGATTTTTAGGTCCAATAGCGATTCCGATACATCAGTAGCGTACCGATACGATACCGATATAATTTGCCGATAAATTTCCCTCCGAAAAAAAAAAACGTTACCTAAAATTTAAACCCCCCATTCTCTACCCATATTTATACTCACGTGTTTCTCCCTGGTTCATTACACAGCAAAGAACAAACTAAATAGTTCACTGTGGATATCCAAAAATTAGGCCATTTAAAAGAATTTTTTGACTTTCTTTACATTTTCTGATCAGCAGCTTCTGAGCACACAAACGAAATGGCGGATATTTGCGGAAGTGAAATAAGAACAAAATTTAATCAAAGAAGCCGGTTTAGTTATATAAACACAAATACGCGAAAATTTGATTGAAAGGAGCGTAAGTAATATAAGAAATACAGGAGGTGCCTCACCTATCTCACCCCTTCAATTTACCCCCTTTTCAATTGAATTCACCCAATTTTAAATGAAAATTCCTAACATTTTAACAATTTTCCATCATGGGCTTTAACATCAAAAAAGGTCTTCTGAAATAAGAATTTTTGATGTAATTAAAAAATATCCCTTTCTTCTTATACTACTGATAAAATGTAATAATTTAATATTTATTAGATAGTTCGATATACTACTAATTAA
Organism: Artemia sinica; assembly: GCA_027921565.1. Taxonomy (NCBI): domain Eukaryota; kingdom Metazoa; phylum Arthropoda; class Branchiopoda; order Anostraca; family Artemiidae; genus Artemia; species Artemia sinica. The sequence continues at coordinate 2,386,929 of JAPEVW010000029.1, read as the reverse complement.
GTTCAATATCAATGTCTAGATAATTATTATTATCTTTCCCTTTTCTTTCAATAACCTTTAGAATCATACCTTTATCTTTTTCTATTTTTTTAAATTTCTTTTCAAAATGAGCTGCTTTATTGCAATGAGCTGCTTTATTTTCATTGCTTTAATTGTGTATTCTATTCCAATGTCTAAGTCTTCTTTCTTAACGGTTCGATTGTATTTATTTTCCACTTTCATTTCTCTTAAAAGTTTCTCCATTTATTTGTAAATTATTTTATTAAACAAATTTTCTGAACCGTAATTTTTTTTTTTTTACCATCCCATTAGCATATAAATCTATAAGAGTCTCCGATGGCGCAAATGGTTAAAGCGCTTGAACTGGGAACCGAAGATTGCGGGTAGCTAGCAAATTTTTTAGTGTATCTATATGTCAAATGAAACACAACAAGATTGTGGAAACTCTCCTTACAGGCCAGCATGGCCGAGTTGCTAAAGCAGCTGACTGATCATCGGTTGTAATTCCAACAGTCTGACTCTCACGGTTACCTCGTGTAGCAGTTGATGATGTCAATACGATCTGGCTTCAGATCAAGGAGTAAGAAGCAGTCAGCTTCCCTCCAATAACCTTGGCATTATTCCCAAGAATCTTTCACTCGGTGAAATATTTCTGGGAATAATGCCAGACACACGACAAAAACAAGTTTCAGATTACGCAACCTAGTAGGTGTATTTCGAACTATATGACTGTTGTAATGAGTAATGAGAGAATGAAGCAAATAAGATAAGATAGATAAGATAAGATACGATTTATTGCTGAAAAATGGCTATCACAAGCCCAAAAGGGCCGAATTCGCACTTTAGCGTCAAATACAGCGAAAAAAGAATAACAAAAACAAACAATCAAACAACAACAGCAAATTATAAAAGGGTCAATGTCAAATACGTAAAAACGTTAAAAACAAAAACAAAGTACAAAGTAAACTCATAAAATTAGAAGGCCAATGTCGTCAGCAAAAATATAACAACGTCAAACGTCAGCAAAAAAAAAAAAAAACATAAGTTAGTTGGTTTCTAACAAACATAAATATAAAAACCCCAAATTTTCAAAATGGGCATTAAATTAATAACTATGAGGTAAGGAGCGAGTGAGGGGGGGGGGCAGCGGAGGTTTAGTGGTTGAAACAGTCAACTATTTAAGGGATAAAAGTTCTTCTATATCTTTCCGTGCAAATTCTTATTGGGGCGAGAAGGGGATTTTTGTTGACACAGAAAGCGGGAAGCGGGGGTCGAAGGGGTGAATATTGACCAGGGGAAAAGGGGAGTTGTTCGAGGGTTATGAAGGGCATTGTTAGCAAAACGCAAGGTAATTTTTGCTCTCCTTTCCTTAAGGGTGACAAGATTAGCTCTCCTAAGAAGGGAAATATAAGGTACTTTACCCTCATTGAAGATAATTCTTAGGCACCTTTTTTGTACTGCCTCTATTCTGTCCGACAATTCAATGGAAATGCCAGGATGCCAAACAGGACAGGCGTACTCAAGGGTTGGGCGTACAAATGACAAGAAAATCCTCAAACAGTGCGATTTAGGGCATTTAAATTTTTTAAGGAGTTTAAGGAGGGAAAATGCGGCATTTGCACGTTTTAAGATGTCATTAATATGACAATCCCATTGTAAGTCGCTTGAGTTGGTAACGCCCAGTAATTTCATAGTGGTAACGGACATTTCAGGGGGGATTGACAGGAGAAAGAAGGAGGAGTTTTAAGGAAATTAATAGTAAGAACAGTTGATTTTAAAGGGTTGACTTTCATATCATCAGTAAGAGCTTCGGCTGATATCGATTCCAGATGTACATTGGGTTGCTTTTGGAATTTTTGGAACATGTCTCTAAGACATTTAGATCATCAACGAATTTCCATCTATCCGGGAAATAAACACCAAGGTTATTTATCATTGTAAGAAATAAAATTGGACCTAAGAGGGCTCCTTGGGGCACACCATTATAAATTGGGAGGGGATCAGAATATACATTCAGGTATTTCACGACTTGCGTTCTGTTAGAGAGGCATAATAACGCAATTATTCTAATTAAATAAGGGTCAACTTGAAAGTCATTAGATAGCTTTTCTAATAGTATATTCTGGTTGATTAAATCAAAAGCTTTTTGCAAGTCAACAGCGATAACAATGAGCCAGGTATTGGGGTTTTTCGAGTGTTTAGCATATTGTGTCCATAAGGTGAACAAGATAGTGGGTAGTAGATATAGAGCGTAGGTTTCCGAATTGTCTTTGGTCAACATTTGGGATTATTTTAACTTTCAACAACTCAGCTAAAAAGCTTTCATATAACTTCGAAAAAACTGGAGTAAGAGTAATGGGACGGACACCATCAAAATCTTGATTTTTACCTTTCTTTTTTACGGGAGTAATAAAACCTAATTTCCAACAATTTGGAAATTTACCAGTAGATGTAATTTCATTAAAAAGTAAGGACAAAGGCTCTGAGAGGTTGTCGGCAAAGGCTTTAATTAGTACAATCGGAATGTCTAATGGACATGTACTACACTTTTTAATGTTCTTAATTTTTGCCTCTACATCCGAGGGCGAAATAACGGGAAAATGAGAGAGAGCACAAATCATAAGGAGTGTCAAAAGAAAGGGAAGGGAGGTTCTGAACTATTGAAGAAGAAACCTGTTCAGATCATTGGCTGTAACTGAAGGGTCTTGTTGGAAATGGAAATCTATATTATTATGTATTTTCCCACAAATTTTCTTTATTCTATTATACCATTGTTTTGGCTTTGTAGAAAATAAATCCTGGACTTTGCATTTGTAATATGAAGAAGCAGATTTACGTATTTCTTTTTTTATATGTTTACGCAGTGAGTTCGCTTCGGATGTTTTACAACTCTTTAGTAGATTCAATTTAATTCTAATTAGTTTTTTCAATTGGCTAGTAATGTATGGTTTGTCATTAGAACATGTTTTTTACTTTTTTCACAGGGAAGGAATTTATGTATTTTGTTTTAATCAGATTTTGGAATTCGGAGACTTTAAAATTAATGTCATTTTTTCCTTTGAAGGCCAGCCAGTTTTCATTGGTTATCCAAGATCCAAATGTGTAAAGGCCATCATTGGAAATTGGGCGATAAGAGAACTCAGTAACAGAAAAAGTATGATTAAAGCTATTGAGAGGCTTCGTTAATAAACAAAAATGGTAACTTCCTCCTAACGGGGGCAAGGGGACAGGAGGGGCATAGAAAGCCTGCAAATTGGTGCAAATCAAATCAAGGGTTGAATTTCCTTTTGTTGTTGGTATTTCTACTATTTGTTTTAAGTTTAGGGAACTACAAACGGGATTTAACTTTAGATCATTAGCATCACCTACTAAGAAAATACCGGCGTTCGGGAATTTGCATAGGACAAAGTCGGCACTGCTATGCAGTTGTTGGTAGAATCGCTGTCTTTGTGCAGCGTTTTGATTTGGGGAATAATAGAAGCAGCAAAACACAATCAAATTAAAGGGGCGTGGTAAAACTTTGGGTCTTACACTTACCCAAATGATTTCATCGTAATCTGAAAGGTTGGGAGTATGAATTGATTTAGGAAAGAGATAATTATTTACAAATAATAGTATTCCACCTCCCTTTTTACCTAGGGGGTGATCATGGGGACGAAGTTTTATGAATTGGGAGTAGTTATTAATTTTCAATAAATCAGGGTTCTGTGCTTGGACCTCAGTTACGGCAATTACATCAATTTTGTGTACTTGACAAAGGGCCTCTAGCTCGATCAATTTGTCGAAATTCAGGCTTTCGGCGTTCGTAACAAGCAACTTTGGGAAGGTAAAACGGTTACTAAAGAGGGCAATTTTTTGTTTGTTAATTGTGGGAGGCAGTGGGGGGTGGGAGGAACGTGGATCTGGGAGGGGAGAGGCATCTTTTTCGGGATGAGGGCTGGGAGTTATTTGGGGTTGAAGTTTATGAGAAGGATGCTGTGGGTAAGGGGTGTGGTTTTGAGGCATTATTAAAAGGCGGGACTGGACCAGGCTTGAGAGAAAAGGAGGACAGCGAACAAATTATGGGAATATTATTAAGTTGGGATGGAACTACGGTGGAATTCGTCTTACTATTATTAAAGTTTTAGAAAAACTGCATGGATGTGCTACCTGTGGATCGTTCTGCCTGCTTACTCTTAAACCAGAGTCATACTGGTAGGGTAGCCAGGGGGGGTAAAGTGCAAGGGAAGGGAGAAAGGTTTCCTGGTGATCTGGGAATAAGTCAAATTGGGAGTGTTCTTTATATGGGAGTTAGGGGGGGGGGGCAAGATGATGCTGAGGGAGGGAAGTACGGTGGGGGTGTCTGAGAGGGGAGGGGTTGGGTTTGTTTCGGCAAATAACGGGTGGAGTCCAGAACCGGTCGGTAACTTCTTGGACGCACGGAGAAGAACGGAGTCGAAAGGAAGTTGATTTTTCGGAGGAAAATGAGTGAGGGGGGGGGGTTTGGGGATGGTCCGAATTGAGTAAAGTGATTGTGGGGGTTGGACTGACTGGACAGGCGTAAGTACATGGGGCGGAGGATTGTTTCGAGGGATGGATTCCTCAGGTATACTGCGCTGTATCGGGTATGCAGGGGGATAAAACTGAAAGTCGAATGGAACTCGAACAAGAGGAGGGGGGGGGGTCGTGAATACTTTCGGCGTCGCTCTAAAAAAACGTTGGGTTTTAAACCTGCGCTCCAATCCTGGAGATGCATGAGCAAAAGTACACGACTTATCAATACAAGATAAAACAGAACAATCAACATGGTCAAAAATACACTTATAAGACACACAAACTCCCGAAATAAACTGACTACAAATATGCAGAAACTTGCATTGTTTGCGGAACTTGCAGAAACCACTATCAAAATGCTTGCAGATTACATTTTCCTTTCTGCTTATTTTTATATTTATTTCACTTTTATCCTTCACCTTCGTAATTTTTTCAAAGATAACACAAATGTCATCGTCTGGTAATGACTTCTCCATAACCTTTTTGTTTAGTTCATTATCACCAGGTAATTTATGTGAAAAGCCGGAAGTCACTGGACTATTAACGAACTCAACGGCGTCATCAGTAGTCATACTACACGTAGGTATTTTGTAAGCTCTCATGGGATACTCTGCAATTAATGCTGGATTTGCTGAACTCAGATAATTGATTCCCTAGGGTAATAATAGTTGCTTAATTGTTTTTTAAATCCTCTTGTAATTTGGTGATTTTCAATTTAAGGGTCACCTGATTGTTCTCTAGACTGCAGAGTTCATCTTCCATAAGGAGGCGTTGTGAATTATGGGAGTTGATATTTTCACTTAATTTTTTAATTTCAAGATCACGTTCCTGGAGTATATCGTTACCAATTTTTTGGTCATTGAGAAAAATTTCAACTTGTTTTTTTCAAATCTTCAATGGCTACTTCATGCTCCGAATTCTTCTCTAACTGGGAATTGTATTTAGCTCGGAGATCAGTCAACTGTTTGATGTGTTTAACACAGTCAACACAAGGGGGGGACTTGGGAAGCTTGATTTTTTTAAATTGATTTTGGGGTTGTAGTTTTTAGTGGCAGAATTGGGCATAGAACGTGGTTTAGAGACAAGGGGTAGAGAAAGTGGTGTTAAAGGTGGTGCGGGTTCCTCATTCAAAGAACGGGGGGACTGGCAGTTTAAACAAAACCACTCACCACATTGTTTTCTCTCCTCAATAGAAATGCCTGCACATTTTGGATGAAACCACTGCTGACACCGACTGCACTGCACTGTTCCACTGGCGGCACGAAGTCTGTCCTCAGGGCATGTGTATTTCATGGGCCTTGACATAATAGCGAAACAATAAATCCAGTTAATATAGCTCGAAACTGGTCAATGACGAAAATAGGAAATGAGAGCAAATAGAGTGGTTAATGAAACAAGCAATATTACAGGTGGAAAGTAAGAAGGGTTTTATTTATGTCTTGGACTTTACAGACATGGAGCAGTATTTATACCCGTTTAATTTCACTTGCTTCATATACTTTTCACGAGGAAAAAACTGTAATGTTTTCCGTAATTCATTTTTTCGTTTAATTATTTCTTCATTAGTCAATTCACCCGATTTGTACATAGCAAGCAATTCTAAATAGAAAGAATAAGCAGTTTATACTCAGCCTTTCTTTCTGCTATTCTTAGATATTTTTCAAGTATTTCAATCAGAACTGTGCCAAGACTTAAAGAAGCAAGGGTAACATAGCAAAAGCAGATAAACCTGAAGCACTGAATATAAATTTAGATACTAAGAAAGCATTACTAACATTTCCATAATATTTGCAACTTCTACGATAAACAAATAATCGTTTCTCTAATTCTTCTTCCATTTATATTAAGAAATAAAATCTAAATAAAATTTTGTGGATTCACTCTTTTTTTAATATACTCTGCACATAAATGTCCACAATTGACATCAGTTAAATTTTGTATTGGAATAGAATGATAAGCAATTTGTTTTATTTTTTTCTTCTATTATAGACACATTATTTATACTATTTCCATTATCTATGTTTTGGATTTTTATCAATAAAACTAATTCATAAATTAATAATGAAATAATAAGCAAACAACATAAATATTTTAACCATTCTTTTGCTGTTCTTAATTTCTCCGAATTGAAAACATTCATTTATATTAAGAAATAAATTTTAAATAAAATTTTGCGGATCCACTCCCTTAAATCTTTTTTTAATATACTCTGCACAAAAATGTCCACAATTGACATCACTTAAATTTTGTATTGGGATAGAATGATAAGCAATTGGTTTATTTGAAGTCTTTAAATATTTTACTATTTCATTTCCTGGCGGAATACCAAACGAGTCAGAGAACTCTACAAATAGATGCTTAGGGTCATTGAAATAACAAGTCCAATGAGTTCCAGGTGAACCACTTAAATCATAATTAATAACACCACATTCTTTTTTATTTATTTTATTTGGTAAATTATTTCTAGAAAATACGCCTCTGAAGTAAGGAATGTGGTGTAATTCAGCGGTTATATCAATATTTGTTAAGGGATTTTTTTCTTTTTTTACTCGCTTCACGTTTTTTGGATAAGAAGATGAAACTGTAGCATCAGCAAGTTTTTTGGGTCTTCCACGTTTCTTAGGAACTTCAACGTTTTCAGAAAGTTTTTTGGGTCTTCCACGTTTCTTAGGAACTTCAAGGTTTCCCATTCCAACGATTTTCTGTGTACCTGGAAGTCTTAAAGCTCCTCCACCGATTTTCCCAGGTAATTTTAAAGCTCCACCAGAGTTTCCAGTAATTTTATCAGCAACTTTTTTTTACCAGAATGAGTTCCTAAGGCTGCAGCACCACTTGTTAAAGCCGCTTTTCCAAGTGCAACTGCTAAAGGTATAAAAAACGGTAAAAATCCTCCATTTTTGGACTAGCTGTTTGTACAAAACATCAATATCACATCCTTTATTTTCTTTTTTAAAATTTTTCTATTGTATTCACTTGCCTTTGGTTTAAAAGAAATTGAACGGGTTCTTTATCATTTCTTCTACTGTGATTTACACGAATTTGACATTTTTGTTTTGCCTTAAAGCATTTTTTAATTTTTCTTTTTTTGAAAAGGGGATAGATAAATTGTATACTCAATAAAACTTGACATATATAAGTGAATTATTTTATGTAATAAAAAATCTAACATTATTTATTTCGTTTCAGCCTTCCTTTCATTCTCTTTTTAAATGCTTCATCGGGATCTTTTTCAAGTATATTAATTATAACATTTTCGAAATTGTCTAAGCGACCAGATAACTGCATAAAGCCCTTCGAGTGTACCAATAATGTTGAAAGATTAACTGCATCTGCACCATTTTTGGGGTTTGCAACGTTTCTAATTCTTCTATTTTCTGCATTAATATCTTCTTTTGCTATTTTAAGGTATTTTTTACGAATAATCCTTTGTTATCAAACTCTAGTCAATATATTGTCAGATGATTCATAAATTTTAGTTAATCTATTAATATCCTCGCTTAAATACTGATTTGTAAGGATTTGTTGGTTGACAATTTCATCCTTGAAATCGTTTAAAATAATTTTAACATTTTGTAGAGTAATAGCATCATTGTTTGATTTTGTATCACCTAAATTAATTAAGCGCTTACCCTGTAAATGAAGATTACCATTATCATCGAGTAATTCTGCTTTCACTTGTTATCTTTACTGGATTTACTTCCTAAACTTCCAAGCTTATTCATTTATTATACAAATAAACTTATCAACAAATTTTATTCGATGAGTAGTATAGAAGCATATAAAACAAGCCAGTGATTTTTTTTTTTTTTTATAATGTTATGTCAAAGTTCTTTCTATATTTTAGAGATTATTTATTTGTTTTCAGATCAATAAGTAAAAATCCATGATCCTTTGTAGCACGATTAAAGTAATTGAGAAATTTATATTCTTTTACGTCAGATGCATGATTTAAGTCAGATGCATTCTTTTAATCAGATGCATTCTTTTAAGTCAGATGCATTGTCCAATTCTACCGATTTCGCTTCGATTACAGCATTTGAAAAATGCAAAATAATTACAATTTAATTGTATGATTTTAGGGGTATTAAAATAGCTTTGAGAAATATATACTATTGAGGCATTTCGTTTTCTACCTCTCACGAATAAATCTTCAATTTTTTTCTGATCCTTTTCTGTTACAAAATCGTCAGATAACTAAATTCATATAATTAGGGTATAAGTCATCTACTTCTACGATATCATTTTTATCATTACTTGCAAACAATATATCCTGCCCACTCTTTTCTTCTAAACAATTTATGCTCTGAATTAAGTCTTGATATTTGTCTTCTTCAAGATCTTTAGCATATAAATAAATTTTATTGAAATATACATAATCATATATTAAATTTAAAAACGTAAATTGGTTTTACCACTACCCGAATTTCCGCAAATTAATAATCGAAAAGGCCATTGAGGTGCTAGTGGATGTTTATTTTGCGATTGACTATTCGAGTGTTTAAAACTCATATACTTTAATAGGTGCTTTTTGATTCATTTACTTAGTATAAAATTTTAATGGATAAAGTACTAGAAGTATATAATGTAGATACCTACCTACTTAACTTAGCTACCTACCTACCTAACTTAGCTACCTACCTACCTAACTTAGCTACCTACCTAACTAACCTAGCTACCTACCTACCTAACTTAGCTACCTACCTAACTAACTTAACTACCTACCTAACCATTAACTACCTACCTAACTAACTTAACTACCACCTAAATAACTAACTAACTACCTACCTACTAACTACCTAACTAACTTAACTACCTAAGTATCCAACTAACTAACTACCTAACTAACTTAACTACCTAACTATGGGTTAAATCCCCACAGTACTGTGTTAACTTTGTTTTACAATACTTTTCTTTTAGTGTCATTGGGGCCTAGAGCTTTTTTATTTTGTTTTTCTAAGAACATTCTGTGTTTATTTGCTCTTAAAGTATACTGGGTTTTTGATTGACTTTCCAGTTTCCCTAATAATACATCTTTATAATTTGTAATGTTATTTTATCTTTGACGATATTAGTTTTGATACCTTTTAATTTTTTTTTGCTTTAGTTTCATTGTCACCCTCTTTTAAATAAGCGCATACTTTTAACCTAAAACCTACAAACTCAGACATTATTGCTCCAGGTAATTCATCCTTCATCATACCTATCACTTTTTTATTGACTGCAGGGAAGTTATAAGGATTATCTTTTTTATAATCTGAAGAATCCAATTTTTCTTGGAGGTCAGCTTTAATGTCTTCATAAAAATCCTCAGTTCGAATATCATAAATAAAACTATCCGTATTCATGTAGCATAAGTCAATATTTTTATCATATTTAGGTTTCATGTATTCATAATGAAATTCATACATTAATAGCTTGGATAACTCTAATACAGCGAATCCGATATAAATAGGTTTATCCAGATTTATTTTTGACTTGGCCAATCTGGCTACCGATAAATTCTCGCTATAGATTATTTCCGATCTAAAGTTATGTTTTTTAATTTTTTTTTTGTCTTTGTTCATGACTAGTGATTATTTCAATACTAGCTCTTTTCTAACATTTTCCATAGTTTTCCCAAAACCAGCATTATTCATTATTTTAAAGAAATCTTTCTCGAAATCATTCTTTCACTTTTTCATAATTTAGTATTATGATTGATATATTCTTTTAAATAGGGTGCTTCAGTAAATGCTAGTATTCTATGTACTTTTTTCAATACTAAGCCATGTTTTAAATAAAATTCTAAATTCTTATAATGACACAACATAGTTTATTTTATTATTTAAAGTTGTACTTAATTTATATTGAAAATGTTCAGGAGCTAGTGGTAAATCTTTGTGTAAATTGTGTAACTCTCTTGGATATTCCAAATCAACTTCATAAATGGCTCCCACATTGTCTTCCTTATTTATTTCTGATTGGATATGTTGTTTTAGTTGTTGGTAGTAATCTAAAATTGTTTTCGTTTTAATTTTCTGGTATATTAATAAAAGTAAAATCTTTTTCTGGTAATTGTTGGGACATTGCCCAACCATATAAATTATTAGCGTCTAAATACATTAAATAATTCGAAGGTTTTGTTTTATCAAAGTTTTTCATATATTTATTATTTGCTTTAGTATATCTTTTCATACACTGAGATACGCCACCTCTTATACCTTTTTTCAATAAATGTATACCTATCTTCGTCAGAAAATAAGGGAATTTTAGGTTTAGAATGTTTGAGAAAAGCTTCCCATGTTAATCCCGGTGCTGAGAAGAAATGTAAGGGATCTAGTTTATAATTATTTAAACATACATTTCTAAAATTTTCAACGACATCTGATAGAATTAAAACATCACTTTTTAGGTATATAATTTGGTGTAATCTAATAGCGTTTTACATTTAAATAATTTCCAAATAGATTTCGCTCTTTCATAATCTTCTTCAGAAATATTTTTTCCTGTTAATCTAGAATAAAACTTGTCTATTGAAGGTAATTTTGGATCATTTATTTTTTCATAGCTATCAATGTATTCATAGGGATAAACCCCTTTCTTTATTATTTCTTTAAATTCTTCAGTATTTTCAAATACAGCAGAAGTATATTTGAAATTATTCCTGAAACAGTTGCAATTTAATTTATATTCAAATTTTGCTAAATTTTCAGATAATTTTATCCAATGATGAAGCCATAAATAGAAATGAATCTATAAAACGCATTTCATAATTGGGTTCTTTATCTTGATCATTTTTAACAGTAATTGTTTTATAAAACGATATAAAACTCTCAGCTGAATCAAAAATACCATTATCAGGTACTAATTCTCTAAGAAATAAATGAGAGTCATATTTTGAGAGATTATGCATTACAATAGGGATATGTTTGGGAAATCTAAAGTTTTTATTACATTCAGCATGTGTAAATCCACGTATATTACCAGTCATGTGGTCATGATCTAAATGGAAATTATTATCAACTATTTCTTTTTCACAAATATGGCAGCTTTTATTAGTTGTATTATTCAATTTTTCTCTTTCTTTTTCTTGTGTATAACCATGTTCATTTTGTCTATTTTCATAATCATTGGCTATTTCTTTACAAACTTTCGTTATGGTAGTTACAAAATGTTTGCTAGCATCTTCACCAAAGTATTCGTAATATTTATTTTGTACTGTATCAAAAGAACAACATACTTGGAATCCATAAGCAAATGCTTTTTGTTCTGCTACTTTAATTGTCTTTTTACCTTTCTTTTGATTAAATTCTTCATTATATGATTCAGTATCACCTATTATACAGTAAGGTACTTTCATTTGTTTAGCTATATTTTTAAATTCAATTTTAGATCCTGGTTTTGGCATAATGATGTCAGGATCTTCACACCATTTTCTTTTTTATCATGCTTTTCAAATTTTTCTTGTTCATTAAAGTGTCTTCCACAGTAGGTGCAAGATGAATTTTCCATTTAGTTTTTGATATTTGAGATGCAAGTAGTTTGTTTAAATCTTTAATTAAAACATAATGATTATTAAAATAGAGTAAATTAATGACATGTGTAGCAGTTTTTCCATTGATCTTAGTTTTAGGAATATGAGTTCTAATCACTTTATTTTCACTTATTTCAAATAAACAAATTTTTTATATTATATTTATTTTCAAATTTATGAATATCTTGAATATCCATAGGAAAATTAGTAATCCCTATAAAGTTGAATTCATTGTCATAGGGTTTATATTTTTGAAAGTCTATCAACATTTCTATCATTTGCACTGGACGAAGATAAGCGAGTATTGACCAAAGAAAGCATTTATTATCATTATTTTTTATATTAATACACGCTTTTTTTATTTTTTACAAATTCAGGTAATTCTTTATAAGTACCTCCCACATAATTTGATGATCTTGTCATTCGATAATCAATTCCATCGACTCTTTCAAATTGTAAGCCTGATCTTGGGGTATTTTCAATGACTAATGTATGTATATTCCTGTGATTACTATTTAGATGGCTTTGATCGATACCACTATTTTTATTAAAAATCCAGGAATAAATATGACAATGGATAGGTTTGAGTTCTTCATTATCCTTTGAAAATAAAATATTACCCGAGTTGTGAATTTAACTCTGTAACTATCTCTTTCATTCATTCTATTTTTTAAATCTCTAACAACAGTGTCAAAAAGTGTTCCAAATTCAGCTCCATTTGTATTCATTGAAATATTAACTGTAAGGGAATTTTCTCTAATCCATTGAATACTTGGGTTATTATTATGTTCTTTTTCTATTTTAAAAATATACTCTGGGATATCTGGAACTTCTCTTGTTTTTTTTTTCTTATTTATAAATAAATTAGAAATGTCAATATTCCCATCTTTTTTAACCCTATTTCTACCACTTAAGTCTCTAATAAGTTTTTGAATTTTGTCATTCACTTTTTTATTAATCTCAACTTGTTTATTGAAATAATTTTTACTTTATTCTTCACTTCGTTATAATTTCCAGCAGTTTTAATCTGTTTTGATTTTAAGAATTTTTGAAGTTCAATAATATCTTTATTTCTCATAGTGTTAAATTGAGTTTGTAAATCTGAAATAATTTAATTCTTTTCTTTTATTTTATTTTCTAACCCTTTTTTTTAACTCTGGAATAATATTAAATCTGTAGGGTTTTTTATCATCTCGACGCTTTGCATTACGCTCTAACTCAATCAGATTATCTTCAAGTATATTTTATTATTAAGATGATTATTTATTTTATTGAATAGTTCATCTTTTCTACCAACAGCTTTTATATCAAATAATTTAGCTACTGCGCGTAATTCTGAATTGTGTAACGCGATGATTTATTTTTTATTTTGATGAATTTGGTTTTCGTTGTAAACAACTTTTAATCACTTCTGCAATACCCTCCATTTATTTAGAAATTATTTTATAAACAAATTTCCAAATCCTAAAAATTTTCAATCCTGAGGAATTTCATTTTTTTTTTTAAATTATATATGTTTAATTATATTTGTTTAAATTTGTTTTGATTTAATTTGTTAATTTACATATTTTTTATATGTTTAATTATATATTCGCTTTAAAATAACAAATTATTTTTAAATTAAAATTTTAAGATAATTTTGATAAATTGTGTTATATTCATTTTTCTTTAATGTTTTATTATTTAATAAGGAATTTAACAAAGTTACAGCTTCATTTCTAACTTCATCTGATGTATTTCCAGTAGCTCTGCTACCTATTAGACTGTATAATCGTTCAATCATTTCATTTGCATTCAGAAACAATCCAGTTCCTAATTGTGGTATTTCTATGTCCATTTTATGAATTTTAGCAACCTTTAACAATCTGTACCTATAAAGTTTTAAAAAATCAACTAGTTTAACATATTCAGGTATTCCATGTCCTTTTTTACCACCATATTTTTTATTCCATTCACCCGATTTCTTCAAAGCGTCTTGAAGGAATTCAGGATGATTTATGTAATAATTAGGCAATTCAAAAGAGAGTTGGTTCTTGAGGATAATACTTTTTATCGTCTTCATTTAACCGTTTCAGCAGTTTAGTGTCAAGATTCAAATTAAGATCATATACTCTCGGTGATTTATCAGGAGTTTTTGTTTTTGGTATTTCTAATGGTTCAATACCTTGAAGCAGCGATGATGGTGCTGGTAATGATTCAATACCTTGAAGTTGTGACGGTGCTGGTAAAGCGTTTCTTAAATTTTCGATCTAAGTTTAGAAATCGCCGTTTTCAAATTATCATAATTTTATTTTAATTTTTCAACAACTGGAGCATTTAACTCTTCAGTATATTCATGAAATCCTTCTTGTTTTAACGCATTCTGTCTAACCTTTTGTCTTAGTATTTCCCTGTTAACTATATTTGTTAACAACTTTTTTAATTCTTTAACATCCATTTATATAGATTGAATTATATATAAAAAAATTTATTATTATTATAAATCAATAACTTTTGATAACTCTTTTTCATAAAAAGCACCAACAATTAACTCACCCGATTTATCCGATATATTCATACTTAATAGAGTTGTTTGTTTAACTGTAGCAATTTGAAATATTTCCGTTGTATAATTTGGAAGATAGCCTTCATCAAAAACACTCTTTTTTTTTCTTATTAATTCTAACCAAATCACCTACATTAAATTTATGTTTCGTTGTTTGAGAATGTATGTCTGGAAACAGATTTTTATACACCCTGTTTTTATTTTCTTTTCTACTAGCTTCTATTGGTTTCATTTTGATTGATCTATGATATGCATTATAATTGTCAACTAATGACGGTAATACATCTATCCAACGTTTAGTATTGTTGTAAGTAAAATGTTTCCATAATTTCTCTTTAATAGTTCTATTAAATTGTTCCACTATTTGAGCTTTCAATTCACTTTCAGATGAAAACCAATGAATTTCATGTCTTTTAAAAATACTTGAACGTTTTTCACAACAAATTCTTTACCTTTATCTGTTTGTAACTTTTTAGGTTTTCTATTTTTAAATAAATCCGTGAAAGCATTAATAATTTCCTTACCCATTTTATTTTTTAAAGGGATACACCAAGCATATTCACTAAAACAATCAATCACTGTAAGAATGTAATGAAAATAATTATTTTCCTTTTCATACTGTTGCATATCAACTAAATCAGCTTGCCACTGTTCATCAATACTATGTATATAAACTCGCCTTCTTTCAAATGTGTGATAAGAGGGATGGTGTAAAGAATAAATATTTTGTTTTTACAATATTTCTTTTATTTTAGCTTTTGAAACAGTATAACCGTTTTCTCTTAATTTTCTATGTAAATCATTAATCCCTGAAAAATTAGCGTAATATAATTCTATAAGCTTGTCTTCGATTTGCTTATACCCAGCTTTTTGCTCTACCCAGGGTTTTTGTTCATTGCTTCCTTTTTTTAAAAAATGATTTTTCTTGCAACCACGTAGTGCACATATATACCTTTAATCATTGGCACATCATTTCTTTTTGAAACTGCTGGAGTCATTGAAGTAGTAGCAGTAACCTTTATACATCGCATACAATAAATCTTAGTTTGTAAATTCATTTCCATTTATAAGAGACTGAAATTATTAAATGAATTTTCTAAATAATAGAAAAAAAAAATTTGTTCTTAAAAAAAAGTATTCTATTAAATGGGTTTGATTATATTATTCAAGGTAATAAAAGTAAAATTGAACAATCTTATACAAGTAATCCAATTAGATTAAATCGTAATTATGATTATGAAATTGCCTCAACGCAGTGTACTTTATGGTATTCATGGCATAATATTAGTGATAATTTTTAAAAACAATACATTTGAGTTTAGAAAAAATAAAGATGAACCATGGATAAATGTTGTGATACCCAATGGTAGCCTATGTATAATGGATGAGTGTTTAAATTATTTTCTAAGTCATTTTTTTAATGACTTAGAAAATTGCCCAATAAGTGTTTCATCAAATCCTGCAACAATGAGATTTGTTATATTATTGAATGGTAATTATGAATTTAAATTTAATAGTGATTTAAGTATCATTTTAGGATTTGAAAATGATGTTAAATTATCAGATAAAATTAATGAAGGTACAAAAGTTCCGAATATTACAAGAAATGTAGATAAAATCCAAGTCCATTGTTCATTAGTCGATAGTTCAATCGTTAATGGAGTTCGATCTGATATAATATGGACATTTGCATCTAATACTGAACCAGGTTGTTAGATTGTAGAAATTCCTAAAGAAAGACAATATCTCTTAATAAATCGAAAAGAGTTTATTAATTCTTTGGAAATGTCATTTTAGATCAATTAGGTAGACTTATCGATTTGAATGGCGATAATGTTGGTTATGTTTTGGATTTGAAAAAAGTTTAATGAAATTAAAAAGTTTTAATTCATTCTTTCTCTTATAAAATTTTTACTATAATAAATGTTGATCAATAAAAAACAATTGCTATACACAAGACAATACGGTAGTGGTATTGGTAGCTTTCTTTAAGAATATAGCTAACTCGGAATTATTCAAGACTTCCCTGAAAAATATAAAAGATGGAGCTTTATCAGTGTATAATAGTATGATTAAACCTCGATTAGAGTTAGTAAAAAATAGAGGTATTGAATATGGAAAAGAATTCATCGATTTAAATAGAAAAGAATTAGATGAAGTATTTAAAAATAAAAATTGATGAAAGAAGCTATTGGAAATAATAGAAGGTATATAGATAGAAGAGGTCGAGATCTCTTAAATACGTTGATTACAGGTAAGGGGTTAAAAATTTTAAAATGAAATATTATTTAATAAATTTCTTCTCTATATAAATGGAGGTTGTTAATGAAGTTGTTGCTCCTTATGGCAAATATTTGAAAAGCCTATTGTTGATGATTCGACAACGAAGTATAAATTTATAGAACTTCAAGAAACAAATGTTAATGTTTCAAAGTTATCTAATTTTAACTTTATAACAAAAGATTTAGCAATCTGGATCCTTCCTAGTGATAGCTATCTTCATGCAAAAATAAAAATATCACAAGATGGATGGAAAGAATATGGATGCTGTAGATAAGGCTACTTTAACAAATAATCGGGTTTAATCTGTTTAGAAATGCTGAATATATCATTAATGGTAAAGCAATTGAAACTGTTGATTATGTTGGTATATCAACAACCATTAAAAATCTATTAGAATTTTCTGATGACTATTCTAGAAGCGCAGCAACAAATATGTTTTGTATAAAGATAAAACACAAACAAATGATTTATTTACAGAAGAAAGTGAGTTTGTAAGTACTTCTACAGCTGCAAAAGCAGGTGAAAGTCCAACAATTAAAACAAATAAAAATGATAAATTTAATAGCGGTTTATTAAAAAGATATAATAAAACAAAAGAAAGTCATGTAGTTAGTATGTATTTACCATTATCAAGATTATTTGGATTTTGTCAAGACATTAATCGTGTATTCAGAGGTGTTACACACAAAATTGAGTTGAAAAGGAATAGTAACAATAATATGATTATAAAAAAGGGTTCTCAAAATTTTAAAGATATAATGGATTTATCTTGGATTCTACCAACATTAAATCCTAGTTTATCCATTAGAAATGAGTTAGAAGGTAAATTAGTTAAAAGAGTTCATTTGAATTAAGATGGGAAGCGTGTAATACTTATAAAAGTGATAATAAAAATGACAAAGAATTGACACGGAGAGTCGTCAGTGAAAGATATAATACAACTAAAATTGTTGTTGTATTACAGAAAACAGAAAAAGATGATAATTCTTTACAAAATAATATGGTATTTGATCATATGATATTAATAAAATTGAAAGTGAGAGTGAATGGCTATAAATATCCAGACGAAGATTTAAAATGTGATTTTAGTAATGATAATGAGGATTATGCTAATGCTTATCTAAGATTTTTACATTTAGGGTACAAACATCGAAACGTTGATAATGGAACTATTGTTAGCTATAATGACTTTAAAACAGTGTATCCATTGTTTTGTTTTGATGTTTCAAAACATGAACCTAATATTTATGCATCTGGATCAAATGCTGATATAGAAATTAAACTTTTGTTAGATCAAAGGACTGCTGATTCATACAACATTTACTGCGTTATATTTTCAGAAACAAAAGCAAACATGGATGTCATTGATTATAGATTACATGTTAATCTATAAATTAAATGTTCATCTATAATTTATTTTCGATTCAGAAAATTTGTTTCAATAAAATAATTTACAAATAAATTGAGAAACTTTTAAGAGAAATGAAAGTGGAAAATAAATACAATCGAACCGTTAAGAAAGAAGACTTAGACATTGGAATAGAATACACAATTAAAGCAATGAAAAACGTAGTAACTAAATATGGTAATAAACTTGTTATTATTTATTAATTTTGAGGGTGAAGTGGTTGATATCTTTGCACCAAAACGATTTGATTCTAAAGCAGCTCATTTTGAAAAGAAATTTAAAAAAATAGAAAAAGATAAAGGTATGATTCTAAAAGGTTATTGAAAGAAAAGGGAAAGATAATAATAATTATCTAGACATTGATATTGAACTTAATTAGTAGTATATCGAACTATCTAATAAATATTAAATTATTACATTTTATCAGTAGTATAAGAAGAATGGAATATTTTTTTCAAATTACATCAAAAATTCTTAATTCAGAAGACCTTTTTTGAATGTTAAAGCTCATGATGGAAAATTGTTAAAATGTTAGGAATTTTCATTTAAAATGGGGTGAATACAATTGAAAAGGGGTAAATTGAAGGGGTGAGATAGGTGAGGCAGCTCCTGTATTTCTTATACTACTAGCGTAAGATGTTTATTAAAATTGATTATTCAAAATCAAAATTTCAATAGCTGGACTTTGAATTTTAATAATTCAGATATTAATGTGAATACTTTACATTCATATTATATGGTATCTTACTAACGAATCCATGCTAGGCACAATGGACACAGGGGTGCAGCTACAGTTTTAAGCTCAGGAGGGATTTAAAGAATGTGTCGACAAAACCGTCCAGTTCGCCGATAAATGCGGACACACGAGCTAAATCTCGAAGGTAAATTTTCAAAGGTGTTGAAATGTGGCGGTAACACCTCAGAACTCCTCTCTCCTTAAAACCCTCCCCACCTTAAAACATTCTATCTCCCCCTTTGTTGCACTCCTGACTGAATATCAATGTTTTAAGCGAATGAATCTTGGATCTTTAACCCACGCAAGTGAAAAATTCATTAAACAGAAATGTATAGTTTAATGTATTCTTTTTAGTTGTTTTGATAGAGGATGTACGTTCTTGAAGTCACCACACAATTAAAACATTGCTGTACCGGTGTGTATTGACCGCAAATATACTTAGACTTTATTTGACTCCCCGCTCAGCAAGGTTGGGTGACAAGCTTGCTTCTTGTTCCTGTAAAAAAGAATCAGCAGCTGAAACGTCTATTCGACGCCCTAGTGTGTGCCAGCAAAGGATCAGGAGGATCTTCATCCCTTTTTCATTTTTGTCATTTGACTCACCAGTGCTGCTCTCTGCCATAAGCAGACTTAGCTGGTGGCTCCACCCACAAGGACTGGACAAGCAAAAATTATCTAAGGAAATCTGGTGCCATCTTTGGACAAGTTGCGTCGAAAAAAAAATCTATATCAGCCGATAATCGATATTTTTTTCCGATATCTGATAATGACACTGACCCTCATATCGACCCGATAATGTCAGTCGGGTTCTAATTTCGGGTAACAAGAAGATCAATCAAGTGAATAGCTTCGCTTACCATGGTAGCATAATTGGTATAGATGGTGGGTGCTGTGAAAACAAAACAAACGAATTATGTTTTATTAAACACATCGTACTACAAATAATAATCTACATCTTAACGGTCTTGAACAAAAACCCTTTGCTTAACAAAACTGTTCTCGTGAATTGAGGGGAAACTTACCCACAAAATTTCGAATAAACTTTCAACTGCTCTGCTTTAGAATGTGAATCTCAACGCGCTGAAATATAAATTCATGTTGCATTGGCAAATCAGTTTAGCAAGTTTACGTTTACAAAAACTACTCTTTAGCAAACCCATCGTTTCGTTGCAAATTTCCATTATTGTATTTGAAAGAACCAGTAAGCTGCGACAGTTTAATTATTGTAAATTATTTACTTTTTTAGTTGCGAAAAGTCTATGCGTGTTATGAAAGAAGTGCAACTTCAAAGAAAAAAAGAACCGTGTCTATTGAAGTAAGTCATAAATGGCAGATGGATTCTATTTAGGAGAAAAGAAGAAACTCAGCGATACCCAATGAATACCAATCCCTTATGGCGAAGTAGGACAAAAGGTAGTTGTCATATAAAATATTAGAAAAATATTAGAGTCCAATACCCAAATAATTTAAATTCGGTTCATTCATAATTTATGCCCTTTGTGTGCATTTCGTAAACTGTGTTACATCCCCTATTTTTCATATTGATGTATATCCTTTGATCATTTTAATAAGGGAGGATTGCCAGTGGCTTCAGTGCATATATGAAAGGGTTCAGTTTTTTTAAATTTAAACGTAATTGGATGATTTGAAGAAAAAGAAAGATGTCCAAGAAGTTGGATGATATGAATTAAGAAAGAATCCAGCCATAATTCAGAAAGAATCCAGCCATAACTCAGAAAGACTTTATGCGCTAATTTCAATCAAAATGAGGCTGAAAATTTCAATCGCTTGGTTCAATGAGAAGAACAATTCTCCAATAGATAATTGTGAAGATAATAGAAGTTTTATCTGGGTTAAAAGATGAACTGATTCATTCTGAAAATGAATTTCGTTATATTTTCGTTATATTTCATACAATTTCATTATATTTTATTATAATTTCATTACACTAAAATTCATTCCTGACAGTTTTAATAATTTTGAAATTGTTAGATTTTTACGAAGAGAAAAAATTTTAAATGTATTTTGTTTTCCTTATAGTCCAAACTACGTACTGGTCTTAAGGAAGTACAGGGGGTGTCGGTCCTACTCCTCTTAGTTTCTGGTCGTTATCAGGGTGACTCGGATTATTAATTTAAATTTCGGTTCTGTTTGAGTTTCATATATTTTATTATTGATGGTGATTTATGGTAGTTTTCTGCATGAGAAATTTTTTCCTCCATTTTTGCTGATATTTGTTTTAATATAGCCCATTACCTTTCTAGACAAAACTTCTTTTGTCAGAAAAGCTATTAAAATTAATTTCTGTTCGTTTTTAATTGACATAGTCTTTTCCACTTGTTAAGTAAGCAATATTTTAAATCCAAATATACAATCATTCGATTGTAAATTGGAAAGGGCTAGTGCCCTTTCTAATAGTCGAAAGTGATTGGTTTGCAACTAACCCCCCTCTCACGCCCACCATTTCCCAAACACATGCAGTCAAAATTTCGAGATATCCATTTTGTTCAACGCAGTTTGAAAGTTTTGGAAATTATGTCTTTGAGGATGATAACCCCCACAACCCTCAGGGCAAGGGTTGTAAGTTATGCCCTTGGGGCATATAAGGTTTTTATAGAAAGTGTTGTCGTAAAAACTTCAAAATGGGCTCATTCGATTGGAAATTGAAAGGGCTAGTGCCCTTTTTAATAGTAGAAAGTGACTGGAGGGCAACTAGCCCCCCTCTCACGCCCACTATTTCCCCAAACACATCCAATCAAATTTTGAGCCATTTTTTTCAACGTAGTTGAGAGTTAAAGAAATTAAGTCAAGGATGAAAACCCTCCCTCCCCACAACCCTCAGGGTAAGGGTTGTAAGTTATGCCCTGGGAACATATAAGTTGTTTTTTTTTTGTTACAGAAAGCGATGTTTTAGAAACTTAAAGAAGGGCTCATTCGATTGGAAATTGTCCCTTCCGCGCCCACCATTTCCCCAAACACATCCAATCAAAATTTGGAGGTAACCATTTTGTTCAACGTAGTTTAAAGTTCTGGAAATTACGCCTTTGAGGATGACCCCCTCCAAAACCCTCAGAGCAAGGGTTGTAAGTTATTTCCTGGGAGTATATAAGGTTTTTATAGAAAGTGTTGTCGTAGAAACTTCAAAAAGGGCTCATTCGATTCTAAATTGGAAGGGCTAGTGCCCTTTTTAATAGTCGAAAGTGATTGGAGGGCAACTAACCCTCTCTCACGCCCACCATTTTCCCAAACACATTCAATCAAAATTTTGAGATAGCCATTTTGTTCAAC
The DNA here is from genome assembly GCA_027921565.1 of Artemia sinica. Taxonomy (NCBI): domain Eukaryota; kingdom Metazoa; phylum Arthropoda; class Branchiopoda; order Anostraca; family Artemiidae; genus Artemia; species Artemia sinica. The sequence goes on along the minus strand of JAPEVW010000029.1, from coordinate 2,364,623 downwards.
GTAGTTCAAAGGTCCAGAAATCATATCTAAGGATAACAAACCCCCCACAGCCTCCAGGGCAAAGGTTGTAAGTTATGCCCTGGGGGCATATAAGGTTTTTTATAGAAAGCGTTGTCGTAGAAACTTCAAAAAGGGCTCATTCAATTGGGAATTGAGAGGGCTAGTGCCCTTATTAGTAGTCACAAGTGATTGGAGGGCAAATACATCCCCCACACCCATGATTTCCCCCCAAACACTTCCGATCACCATTTTAATACAGCCATTTTGTTGAACGTAGTCGAAGGGTCTAGAAATTATGTTTTTGAGTATGACAACCTCCCCCCCCCACAGCCTTCAGGGCTAAGGTTGTAAATTATGCCCTGGAGGCATATAAGGTTTTTATTGAATGCGTTGTTGTAGAAACTTCAAAAAGGGCTCATTCAATTGGGAATTGAGATGGCTAGTGCCCTTATTAATAGTCAAAAGCGATCGGACACTTCCGATCAAAATTTTGATATAGTCATTTTGTTGTCCTTTTTAATAGCCGAAAGTGATTGGAAGGCTACTAACACCCCTTCCACGCCCACCATTTCCCCAAACATATTCAATCAAAACTTTGAGATAACCTTTTTGTTCAGCCTAGTTGATTTCTAATTGGAAATTATGTTTTTGAGGAGGACACACTCCCTCACAGCCCTCAGGGCAAGGGTTTTATAGTTATGTCCTGGGGGCATAGAAGGTTTTTATAGAAAGCGTTGTCGTAAAAAACTTCAAAAAAGGGCTCCCTCGATTGGAAATTGAAAGGGCTAGTGCACTATTTAATAGTTGAAAGTAATTTGAGGGCAACTAACCCCCCTCTCACGCCCACCATTTCCCAAACACATCCAATCAAAATTTTGAGACAGACATTTTGTTCAACGTAGTTAAAAGGTCTGGAAATTATGTCTGAGGATGATAACCCCTCTGAGCCCTCAGGGCATGGGTTGTAAATTATGCCCTGGGGGCATATAAGATTTTTTTTTTATAGAAAGTGTTGTCATAGAAACTTAAAAAACACTCATTTGATTGGAAATTGAAAGGGCTAGTGCCCTTTTTAATAGTCGAAAGTGATTGGAGAGTAACTAACCCCCCTCTCACGCCCACCATTTCCCCAAACACATCCAATCAAAATTTTGAGATAGGCATTTTGTTCAACGTAGCTGAAAGCTCTAGAAATTAGGTCTTTGAGGATAATGACCCCCTCAGAGCCCTCAGAGCAAGGGTTGTAAGTTATATCATGGGGGCATATAAGGTTCTTATAGAAAGTTTTGTCGTAGAAACTTCAAAAAAGAGCTCATTCGATTGGAAATTGAAAGGGCTAATGCCCTTTTTATGGTTGAAAGTGAGTGGAGGGCAACTAACTCCCCTCTCATGCCCACCATTTCCCGTAACACATCCAATCAAAATTTTGAGATAGGCATTATGTTCAACATAGTTGAAAGGTCTGGAAATTCGGTCTTTGAGGATAATAGCCCCCTCAGAGCAAGGGTTGTAAGTTATGTCCTGGGGGCATATGAGGTTTTATCGAAAGTGTTGTCGTAGAAACTTCAAAAAGGGCTTCTTCGATTGGAAATTGAAAGGCCTAGCGCCCTTTTTAATAGACGAAAGTGATTGGAGGGCAACTAACCCCCCTCTCACTCCCACCATTTCTCCAAAACACATCCAATCAAAATTTTGAAATAGATGTTCTTTTAAGTTTTCTGGGAAAAACCCAAACTGATTGTAATTGGTTTTTTTTTAATCAAGAAACGACGAAAGTCTCGAGTATATACCATTTTTCAAAAATTTTACTAAAGGCTGATAAAAGATAAATTGGTCGATAATTAGAAGGATCATCTCTAGAACCATCCCTCTGGAGAACTAATCTGGCAGATTTTAGGGCACTAGGAAAAGTTCCATTCAAAAATGATAAGTTCTCAAGAATTGTGAGAGGAGATAGAATAGAGGGTAATACAAACTTTAAAGCTTTGGCAGGAATTTGGTCAGGTCCACAAGAGGAAGATCCTGTTAGCTCTGAGACGATTCTTTGGACTTCAAACTCGGAAAACGGATCCAAAGCCATCAATTTTTGACAAGAAGGACCGAGGTACTCTTTTAAGTCACTGGTAGAAGAAGCACTAACCAAAATATCATCATAAATTGATTTCCCTATGGATGCAAAGTAAGAGGAAAATTCATCTATTATGGCCTTACTATTATTTATTACTGCCCCATTAGAAATTAATTTACTTGGCAAGTTATTTCTTTTGGAATTGGGACGAAGACCTGTGTTTATAAGTTGATGGTTTTTTCTCATATTTTTGCTGAATTTGGAGAACATCTGGGATTAATAAATATACTTGGCTTTACGAATTAAGAAATTCAATAAATTTTTATATTTTTTTATACTTTTTAAGATGGTAAGAGTTAGTGGACCTGAATGCCTTCCACAAGTAAGTTATTTTTGTGCTCTTTAAGAAGAGCTGCAGTCATCCAAGGGGCACCATGAACTGAACACTTGGAGCTTTTAGCAGCTGAGGTTACACAGCAACTATAAACAAAAGCCTCTTTGACCAGATCATAAAATTGATTGAAAAGACTATCAAGAGACCGACTTGAATCGGTGAGAAACTCCCAGAAGGTATCAGACAATCGAAATTTAAACTATTCCAGTTGAAGCTGTTGGTAACGGACTGGTAAATTACAAGGAGTGGAAAGAACGAAGGTAGACCAGATATTGAATAATTTGTGATACAAGGAAAGTGGTCAGAGATGTTAGACATGATAACAAAGATCGAATTAGGTATTAAAGTAGAAAAAATATTGTCGATTAATGTGGCAGATGTGTCAGTAACTTTAGTAGGAATAGTGATACAAGGAAACATATTAAATGATAAAGCGGATGATAAAAAGTCATTAGAAGTTGTAAATGAAGTTTTTACTAGGTCAATATTGAAATCTCCTAAAAGGATAATTTCATAATTACTTAACCTTGTCAAAATAACCTTGTCAAAATTCCTTGGAAAGAAGGTATCGACCCACTTGGTGGCCGGTATATTTCCTCAAGGATAGTTTTCTTGTTGTCTATCAAACAACTTTTTTACTCTCCAATCTATATACAAACTCCAAGTTATATCCGGTAATATCTGAAAGCATATCATTGCCCTTGTGGAGAAATGTTTCACAAGTCTAGTAATCATAGGCAGCGCAATAGCGCTGCCTAAGTAAAGAACGATGTTGGCACAATGTATTATTATTTATTATTTTTTGTTGGTCTTAGTCCAGAGCACTTCGTATCAGAGGAGTTGTCGTAGAAACTTGGAAAAGGGCTCATTCGCTTGGAAATTGGAAGGGGCTAGTGCCCTTTTTAATAGTCGAAAGTGATTGGTTTGCAACTAACCCCCCTCTCACGCCTACCATTTCCCCAAACACATGCAATCAAAATTTTGAGATATCCATTTTGTTCAACGTAGTTTAAAGTTTTGGAAATTAGGTATGTGAGGATAATAACCCACACCCCTCAGGACAAGGGTTGTAAGTTATACCCTTGGGGCATATAAGGTTTTTATAGAGTGTTTGTCGTCGAAAAAGGGCTCATTTAATTGGAAATTAAAAGGTCTAGTGCCCTTTTTAATAGTAGAAAGTGATTGGAGGGCAACTAACCCCCCTCTCACGCCCACTATTTCCCCAAACACATCCAATCAAAATTTTGAGGTAACCATTTTGTTCAACGTAGTTCAAGGTTCTAGAAATTACGTCTTTGAGGATGACAACTACCCCCCCCCCCTCCCATAACCCTCAGAGCAAGGGTTGTAAGTTATGCCCTGGGGGATATAAGGTTTTTATAGAAAGAGTTGTCTTAGAAACTTCAAAAAGGCTTATTCGATTGGAAATTGGAATGGCTAGTGCCCTTTTTAATAGTCAAAAGTGATTGGAGGGCAACTAACCCCCTCTCACGCCCACAATTTTCCCGAACACATTCAATCAAAATTTTGAGATAGCCATTTTGTTCAACGTAGTTCAAAGATCCAGTAATTATGTCTTTGAGGATGACAAACCCCCAACAGCTCCCAGGGTGAAGGTTGTAATTTACGCCCTGAGGGCATATAAGGTTTTTATAGAAAGTGTTGTCGTAGAAACTTCAAAAAGGGCTCATTCAATTGGGAATTGAGAGGGCTAGTGCCCTTATTAGTAGTCAAAAGTGATTGGAGGGCGAATACGTCCCCCCCACACATCCATTATTATACTAGTAAGCCACGACTGCCACCAATATTCATGTGGTAAGCCACGACTGCCACTAGTATTCGGGTGTTAAGCCACGACTGCCACCAGTATTTGGGTGTTGAAGAACGGGTGTCACCACTTATTGGTGCAAAAATGGTGCTACACCACTTACTGGAGGGGAAAGCCCCTCTGGCACCAAATATTATAAACGGATGCCCGCGCTTACCACCACGGTTCTGTAAATATAGGGTATGTTAATATCCAATTTACAATATACCCTGTCCCAGGGTATGATAACGTGATCGAACGAACAAATGGCCAAACTCTAAGGCCAAGGGTGCACCCAACCCGGGTCATCACTAAAATCTCTAGCTATCTCCTTGGAGAGCAAATAGACCCCCCCCCTTGTAGATATGATATTGACGGTATTTATTGCAACTTTTTTCCTACCCTGTAATCTTCCATAAAAAGTGCAATCTCACAAAAACACATATATAGATCCCCACACGGGGTCCAAACGTCAACTCTCAATACAGACTAACTAAAAAATATTAGGACACTTTAAGAATCTTGGTACTTGGGGTGTGTGGCTCAGTGTGACGCGGGCCAATCAAAATGTATGCTCAATTGAATTCGCGCCTTCACGTATTTTCAGAATCAATGACTTGAATTTTAGCAAGCCCATGCGATGACTCATACTGAATTATAATCAAAGCAATTTACTTTCTCTTGCAAAATCGTTGCCTTGGCGACGAGAGTTAACTTACGATTGAAATTTATCTTGTAGGCAATATAATTACAGAAAAAAAAGGTCATTTATTTGAAAAGAAAAGCAACAAGGAGTGGTACCCCAACACCTCCCCCCGTAAGATAAATGACCACCATTGCGCCACGCTGGTCCACCCTTACAAACATAACACTGAACTTCAACTTTACAAAATCCATTAGCCTTCTTTCTTCACCAGTGCTTGTACTTCCCACCGCTTGGCTCAGGATCTGTCGTCATCCACACGTCTCTACTGTAGAACCACCATGGTCTCTATCGTATGGCATCCGTATTAGGTTTTGAAAATTGAAGTCTCCAAGATTCGCAGAAAATAATCGTACTCAGCACAATCAAAAATACAAATTTTCTCGCTCTCACGAATTTACATTAGAGAGGAGCAGAGAATCAGTTTTTGGCACATTCGATGATGCCAGTCATCATGAAAAATTGTCTGCACTAGCCTCTTAATTTCCATCTGTGGAAACAACCCCACATCTCATTAAAATGTAAATTGCCCCCTGGCATAATTTCAAATAATCCAAGGCCGAAAATACAGACTTACTTGACTTACTTGACTTAAGGCTCCTGCCGAGGGTTCGGCGTAGAGAACGATGAGACTAGGCGCCTCCAGGTTGGCCTATCGCTTGCCAGGATCGCAGCTTCTTCCACCGGGATGTGGGCTTGGGTGAGGAATTCATCGGCTTTGTCTTTCCACCTAGTGTGTGGGCGTCCTCTGGGTCGTTTCCATCCGTGTAGGGTGGGGTCGAAGTCAAATGCGACCCGTGCTGGGGCGTCGCGTGGCATGCGAAGGAGGTGGCCGTACCACCGAACAGTACGCTGGGCAAGCTGCGTTGAGAAAGGAGTTTGAGCCATACGTGATAGGAGAGTCTGGTTGCTAACGAGGTCAGTCCAGTGAAGTCTTTCAATTCTTCGGAGATGTTTCGTCTGAGCGACATCGACGGCGCTGAGGATAGATTTGGCAGCTGGCCACGTCTCCGCTCCATACAGCAGGACGGTGCTGACTGACGCATTGTAGATGCGCATTTTGGTAAATCGGCTTATGTTTGGCTTTCGCCAGATGCTGCTAAGCCTCCCAACAAGTGCTGAAGTCTTGGCAATTCGAGATGTAAGCTCTTTTGTGATCAAGCCATCATTCGACAGAATAGATCCCAGGTAAGTGAAGTCTTCAACCACATCTACTCGGTTGCTTCCGATGTTGACTTCCTTTACAGTAGAACGGGACGTGGGGGGCTCAAGGAGCATAACTTTGGTTTTCTGCCAGTTGATCTTCAGTCCAACTTTCGAGGCTTCTTCTGAGAGCACCTGGAGAGCTTTGGTCATCTTATCGACGGTGCTCGCAACTAGCGCTATGTCGTCGGCGAAGTCAGCATCAGAGAGTAACCGGTCTCCGAACTGAAGACCGAATTGAAGGCGATTCATCGTGCTGGCAATAACATGGTCTATGACGCAGTTGAAAAGCTCGGGAGCGGCGGCACAACCTTGGCGGACGCCAGTCTTCACCGGGAATGTGGGACTGCGTCTTCCATTGACTTGCACGCAGCTTTCCGTATCCTCATACAGCTTTTCAAAGAGTGAGCAATATTTCTTGGGTAGACCCGTAGTTCTTAGTATCAGCCAAAGTGAACGGCGATCAACAGAATCGAAGGCAGCCTTAAAGTCCACGAATGCGATGTACGCTTTTTGGTGGAACTCCCGCGTCTTCTCGATCAACTGGCGCATAGTAAACATTTGCTCCGTCGTCGACCTGCCGGGCATGAATCCGGCTTGCTGGACTCTTCTCTTTCTACGCAAAAAGGTGGAACACCTGTCCAGGAGTGACATGGCAAAGAGTTTACCAGGAACGGAGAGTTGCGTGATCCCACGATAGTTGGAGCAGATTTGACGGCTGCCCTTACTTTTCCAGAGCGGCAATATGATGCCAGCACGCCAGTCATTCGGTATGCTTTCCGTCGTCCATACAGCTGAGAAGATTATCTGGAGCCACAGAATCATCGCTGCACCCCCGTACTTGAGGAGTTCTGCAGAAATACCACAGACGCCGGGGGCTCGGTTATTATTTAACCGTTTTACAGCATTTTGGATCTCAAAGGTGGTAAACGGTTGCGATACGAGGTAGGAAGTAGCCTCGGGTGTGGTCATTGCTGCTTCAATCAGATCAGGGTCGGGATGAGCAACTGCCTCGGCATTCAGAAGCGTTGAGAAGTGACTGCTCCAGGCAGAGAGTTGGCCTGCATCGTCATCCGGCATGCTTCCGTCAGCAGAAAAAACACGACTCACGGTGGAAGTCTTCCCTTCCGTCAGCTCGCGGAGGTGTTTGTAGAGGGAGCAGGTGTCTCCTTTTCTCGAGGCATCTTCAAGATCGCTGGCTTTCTTGTCGACAAAGGTCTGCCTATCACTGTGCAGTAGGCTATTGCGCAGGCCATTGAGTCGCCTGTACTCTGGCATATTCTTTGCTAAACGGCCTTCCGGCGCAGCTCGATTACAGACAGAGTCTCCTGGGATATCCAGGGTTTATTCTTGTGTCTGCTGCGGCCAATGGTTCTGCCAGCAGAATCGAGTATATTATCTTTGAAAGACTTCCAGGCTACTTCAGGGTCGTCCAGAACTTGGAGGCAGCTAAACCGGTTAGAGATATCGAGAGCATACTTCTGTTGCATCTGAGATGTAGCCAGACTACTCAGATCGAGCTTGGGAGGCCGTCTTTCTTGTCCTTGTGCTCTCAGGCGTAGCCTGAGTGTGGCGACTACCATCCTATGGTCTGTGTTTCCAAGCTCGGCCGACCTATAAGTCCGGCAATTTGTTATCGACGAGCGCCAGCGACCCGAGATCATAACATAATCGATCATCTTCTTTGTCTGGCCGTCATTACTATACCAAGTGTATTTGTGTATATCTCGTCTCTGAAAGAGCGTGTTTGAAATAACCAAATTATGCATATTGCAGAGCTGGAGGAGTCTTTGTCCATTGTCATTCAGTGAATCTGGAGTCACAGGGCCGAGAACACTTCTCCACACGCCCTCACTGTCATTTACCGTCGCGTTAAGGTCTCCCAGAAGAGTGATGATGTCGTGGGGTGGGACTCTAGACAGGGTCGCTGAGAGCTCCGCATAGAACTGATCCTTCACTTCCGCAGGGCTAGGATTGGTGGGAGCATAGCATACAATAATTGTCCACTTTCCATGCTTGTGGTGGAGCTGAGCCATCAGTATTCTATCTGAAATTTGTTTATAGGAGAGAAGGCATCTCTTGGCTCTAGCGTTCAGCGCGAGGCCTACACCATTTGTCTTGCTTTTTGGGTCACCAGACCAGATCAGGTGATATCCTTCACCAATATCCTCGGACTCTCTTCCGACAAGGCGGGTTTCCGTTAAGCCAGCCACAGCTATATTGAAGCGTTTTAGCTCATAGGCAAGCATTGATTTAGCTCCAGGAAAGTGAGTGTGAGTACGTTCCAGGTGGCGAGTCGTATTCCACCCTCGTCAATAAGGTTCATTCGATGGTCTGAAATCGGTCCAGGGACATGCTGGGGTCGTGGAAGGTAAAGGGGGGGTAGGTCATCCGAGGCAGTATCATCATTTTTCGTTGCGGTAAAATTTTCGGGTGGAGGGTTGCAGGCCCAACCGACCCTAGGCCTGGGATCTAATTAGAGCTAGGACTTGCCTAGATACTGAAAGTCCCTGGGGTGGGCTCCACCCCACCTCATAAGGTTGAGGCTGCCCATTAACATGGAGCGTTTAGTTAGGGAAAACCCCATATCCAGAGGCACGTGGTCAGCAGACATAGTCTGCCTCATTCCGGACGAACTCCATTCGCCTCCAAATACAGAGGCCGAAAATACAGAGGCCAGTGAAAATGATAGGGGTTAAAGGAAATGAAGTAAAAATCTGAGCGAACCATGAGTCATTTTTTTCTGGGTCCCATCCCCTAAACTAATTGAATGAATAATGCTTGTTGATGCGGGCTGAAGATATTGAAGGCTGGAAAGGAAAGGCCTTGGTTAAGGAATCAAACTTGTCCGCCAGTTGTGCATTGAGGCAAAGAGCTATCTTTCACATCTTTCCTTAGGGGATCTTTCCCAAGGGATTCCTCCTCCTCATAAAGGATCGAAATCTCTTTTGAGTTGATAAAACCAGTCTCAGATTTCTTCCCAATTTTCTTCAATCCAACACAAAATTCAATATATCCCAACTTTTCCCCAACCTGCTGTATGTTGTTCAACTCTATTTTGTGATCATCTTGTTTTATTCGCCATGGGTCTTGGTCCTATTTGTCTCCGTAAAATTCATTTTATTTATGTTAGCTAGGCATATCCCATCTAATTTTTATTTTTTCGCCACTGCAGGCTGAATCTGCAAATTTTGTCTCTTTTCTGCATCTATTTGTTCTTTTTCACTTTTCTCAACTTTTTCAATCGTCCAAAATAATTCATCATTAAATTTGAATTGGACTCCAGTGTCCACTATCTTTGACTGCATTTCTTCATTGTAGCTCCGCTTTGCATCTTTTTTCTCTGTTTTAGTTTTTCTTTACTTTTACCACAGAAAAAGTATTTCGTTATCAAATGGGAACTGAATTCCGACATTTGGTTTTTTATATAAACAAAACTAAAATTTCACGAATTTTACGACGAAAAGCACGTACAATAAATTTCGTCTCATTTTTTCTCTGGCACAATCAGTGTTTCATTTTGGCAAATATTTTTTGGCGTCTCATATTCGTTAAAAGTGTCCTCGAGTTTTCTATTTTCTGGAAATTTTCCCGAAAAATCAATTTGTCGCGTCTTATTGTCAGTATTATGTAGTCTTTTTACTTCTACATCCTATTATTGTGGATTATCACATTTCGAACACGGGTATCAATCATTTCGTTTTTCCGACAGGGCGGCTCAGCCTCCCAATTTATTTTATGGGCCGGTCCACCTCCCCACCTTGTCAACGAAGTTGCATGTTTTTCCGTTTTAACATTTAATCTCTGGCAATTTTCTTTTTCTCGCGATTGATTTTTAGACAAATTATTATGGCTATCCGATAGGCTAGAAGTTAGTTGTGATAAAACCTCATTTTCTGGAATTCTCCAGTAAGATTTTTTAAGCCTTCATGGTTCTTTTAAACTCTTGGTGATCTCTCTCTTTCTTCTCTCTAGCTATTTGATCATTATCCCTTTTTCGTTCTCTGGTTATTCTATCAGCCTCCTCTTTGTTTTCTCTGGCTATTCTATCAGTCTCCTCTTTGTTTTCTCTGGCCTATTCTATCAGCCTCCTCTTTCTTTTCTCTGGCTATTCTATCAGCCTCCTCTTTTTGTTCTTTAGCTATTCCAATATTCTCTCTTTCTTCTGTATCTTTCATCTCTGTTCGTTCTCTGGCTATTTTATCAGCCTTTTCTTTTTGCTCTCTAGCTATTCTTTCTTTTTTTTTCTCTGTTTCATGTAATTTAATCAATATTGTGTCATATCCAAATGACTACTTTTTCGTGAGCCCCTGCTGGAATTTGAGCTTCTGCTACTCCTGTTATTCGGACTACGTTGATTCCTTCTGTCATTATATCTTCCTTATTCATTTTCTGAATCTGTTCGTTCTCTATCCGTATTTTCTCTTATCCGCAACTCCCTTTCATTTTCGTCTTGTTCGTCTTGTTTTTTCATATATTATATCTTCCTTGTTTATTTCGTACTCCCTCATTTTACCGCGCATACTCCTTCCCGATTGTATTATCTCTTAATTAATTAGTAGATCGTGGCAAGTTCAACAATTGGCACACGCAAAAATTATGGTACGCAATTACTATTGTGAATTATTACCGTCATGTAATGAGATTCAACAATTTTTCAAATAACCGGTATATTTAGACTTCATTAGGGAATAACGACTTCTTTCACAAACAGGCAATTTTACACCAGAGAAATATATTTCCGAAAAACGAATTAACAGGGGTTGGACAAGAACGTAAACTGAAAAAACCGCGTGAATATTCCACTAGTGAATTAGCTGGACTAAAACTCAAACAGGGAAACTACCCTGTAAAACAAATCACTTATCCTCCCTTGATACTCGTTCTCCAAATGTTATCTCCTCTAAGGCCGATTACTCAATAGAACAGGTGCCTCCCAGCTTCCTTATCCAATGTGCGCACAAAACTGACAAATTCTCCTAATTTGCCGTCTTCAATAATCTTATAACCTTCGTCACTGAAGATTATATCTAAGTCCGCCAATTCACTCAAATAATAACCCGACTTTCACTTTTTTCCTATCCGTCCTTAAACCCTGTAATACTTTCTAATACGGAGAGATTCCCCCACTGTAAACTCAAAACTCGATGAATTTCACGTTATTTCTTTTCATAATTTTCCGACTATTCCTGTGAAAAACGGTCGATTTTAAGAAAGTGGCTCAGCCTCCCTTGTCTCACAATCGTGATATTTTGATTCATAAATTTTATTTCCTATTATTGTCTAACTCGGCACAGTCCATTTAGATCTTCGTAATATTTTAAATAATTTTATTTTTCTTCCTTTATATGTAATCACAATAGGCTACTTTGTTGGCTAAATTAAATTGTCTCTTCGAAAACGCGGAATTCTTTTACTATCAGGTTTACCGATAGGACATTTCTTGCTGCCACCATTATTCTCGTTTGGTAAAGTACGGGTGTCACCACATATTGGTGCAAAAATGGTGCTACTACCACTTACTGGAGGGGAAAGCCCCTGTGGCGCCAAATATTATAATGGGAGGCCCGCACTTACCACAACGGTTCTGTAGATATAGGATATGTTAATACCCAATTTACAATATACACTGCCCCAGGGTACGATAACGTGATCCAACGGTCAAATGGCCAAACTGTAAGGCCAAGGGTGCATCCAACCCGGGTCAACACTAAAATCTCTAGCTATCTCCTTAGAGAGCAAATGGACCCCTGGGGGCTAGTTGCTCTCCGCTATGTTTGATTCTTGAAAGGTACCTAGAACTATACACTTCCAAGCATATAATCCTCTTCTAAAGTTCACACGACCACTCCTTCCACAAAAACCTTTGATGTCCCTAGGGCATAACTTACAATCATTACTCCAAGACTCTAGGGGATAAAGTCAACCCCAAAGACCTTATTATATGATCTTTGGACTATTTTTGAAAAAAATTATCTTAAAAAAAATTTCGGGTTCATTTGTGGAAAATAAAACTTGGGGGAGGGGTCGACGGCTGTCCCCGATCAATTTGACTTTTAAAAAGGGCACTAGAGCGTCTGATTCCCAATCCAACGAGCCACCTCTAGAATTTATATGATGACCCTTTCTATAAAAACCTTATATGTGCTTGGGGCATAACTTACAAACCTTGAGCTGAGGGCTATTGGAGGGGGAGTTGTCATCATCAAAGACATAATTTCCAGGCCTTTCAATGACGCTGAACAAAATCGCTATCTAAAAATTTTTCTATTAGATATTTCCTAGGAATTGATGGGTGGGGGGCTGGTTGTCCTCCAATCACGTTTGATTGTTAAATAGGGCAATACCCCTTTCAATTTCAAATAGAATGAGCCCTTTTGGAAGTTTCTACGACAACAAATGGCCATCTCAAATTTTTTTAACACGCATTTCGGGAAATTACGAGTGGGGGGTGGTATCCAACCTCTGATCACTTTGTATCTTTAAAAAGTCACTAAATTTCTGATTACCAATCCAATGAGCCCCCTCCCTCTCGAAATTTATCCAGCCACTCTATCTATAAAAACCATATAAGCCCCCTGGGCATAACTTACCACCCTTGCCCTGAGGGCTATGGAGGGTTGTGCTGCCTCTGATTCCAAACACATAAAATTCGTCAAGTTTGAAGTTACCCATCACAAGCTACGAGTATTAAAAAAATTTAGCTGATCATAGGCAGTGCGCTAGCGTTGCCTAGATCAAGAACGATGTGGCCACAATGTGGTTTTTCTCCACCCGGAGAAACTAATGATTACCTAGAGAACCACCCCGACCGCAATATCGTAAAACTACGTGAAATCCGTCGATAACTATCATTAGACGGCAAGGTCCCAAACATTTAATCCTAAGGAACAAGAATAACCCTGGAGTCAGTCCCTCAAAGATTATATATCTTAAGCCTCAAATCAGAGACAATGTGTTGAACCAAGTTCCCAAGCTTAAGTTTTGATCCTATCCAATCATTATTAGATGTCACGAAACCAAACTATCCTCCATGAAAAGAAGAACTGTGGTAAAGCTTTCTAATTTAGTTAATTATTAAATTAGTAAAAATATATATGACGCAAATATAAAGTTTTCAAAATACCACTTTTTAAGATAAGGATACAAATCGTGGAATGTGTGGGCTTGGAGGGAACTTGCTCAATAACCAATTTCCTGGCTAAATGCGTCAATTTACCGGAAGGACGTGGTTAGGTTTTTCATATATATACCCAGACTTTTGAGACTGAAGGCAGATCTTTTGACTTGCCGGGTGAACCTCTGCCCGTTTATTTTCTCATTAGAAAGACCTTGGACTTTGTTTTATCATTGTAAGTGTCTAAGTATCTTATTTTTATTTTTTGTTGTTTTATTGAGACTTGTGGGCTACTTGGGACAGCCAGTCCCAGTAGACAGATTATATCCGATTATTATATGGTAAATGAATAAAAAGTATTGTATTTTAGACGACCTCTCTACGATCTATTTTTAGCCTCTCGAACATCCCCAGTCGGTACGCCTTATTAGTTCGGTCATAGCCTAAGGCACGCTACCAAAAGTTTAATTACCTTAGGGCCAGAGTTTATCTCCCTTATAAAGGGAGTATTAAGGCATCTACGACTACAACCCCCAAATACCACAAATAACACTTCACACCAACTGGTGGTCGCTAGAAAAACTGGGTCGAGAAGGCTAGATAAAAATAGTAAATTGAAATAAAATGGCTTTACCAGAGGAAAAAATGACTTCCCTATCAACAGAACTTGAAATTGCAAAAATTATACCAGAGTACGCGGGAAATTCAGATGTAGATGAGATTATCGAAAAATTAAAAATTTTCGACGAACTAACAGAATTGTTTGAAGATAAGGTCAAAGAGCAATGCGTTGCAGCCAGATTAAAGGGAAGTGCCCTTAAATATTTTGAAGCAATTAAGGAAAAAGAGCCCAAGGACATCAGTACTCTAATTGAATCTTTTAAAACAAGATCATAGAGACAAGCATCTCCGAGAGGCTAAGAACAGAGGTAGTCACATTCGATACCTCAACTAGTATCAGGAATATGCAGACAAAATTTGTAGATCCGTGTGTTTACAATTAGAGAAAGGCGGAAATGACGAGACAGTACCGAAAGTACAACTACATACTTTTACCCAAGGGTTACCAAAAAGTTATTAAGACTAATATTATCGCGGAAACCTGAAAATTTAGAGCAGGCTATAATACTAGTCAAAACAGAGGTAAAAATTGACGAGGCTCTGAAAAAGTTTGACCAGATGTCAATAAATAACACAGGAGCCCAAGAAAGTAAAAAATATGAAAGGGGACAGAAGAGGATGAACTTTGAGGAGCCGAATCGTGAACAAAAAAGGAACGAGGAAGGCCAATCCTTCCCACCATGGACTGACCCCCCCCATTTGACGACCAACCCCATGGTATTGGATCCTTAATGACTTGGAATACCAAGTATTATGGACACCCACCTCCTCCTCCTGAGGAAAATTATAGAGCAAATGGTGGCAGGTCAAGAATATATAGAAATAGATATAGACCCCACGAGGGAGGCGAATTACCAGCAATATAGGAAAATATTCAATTGCTATAATTGTGGCAAACCAAATCACTATGCGGCAGATTGCTGGCATAAAATACCCATAGAAGGCGAGACGTACAAGACAAGACACCAATTCAAAACGCAGGGGGACAGAAATTTAGAAAGGCAGGGAACAATAATACTTGGCAAACATCTAATAATATTCCTGAATTTAGGCCTAGAAGGCAAACGGTTAACAATACCCAGGTCAAAGTAGCAGCGCTGAAGAAAACTGGGATAATCCCAGAAATTTTTGGCCAAACAGTGCGCATTTAAACGGAGAAACCAGCCTGTAAGGGTCGACAGAGCTGTTTCCTTACAAAGACCCCTATATAGTTTAGAATGTTGTGATACAAATGCAAATAATAATAATCTACCGATTCTGCGTTGTTTTAAAATTGAGTGTTTTCAAAATTTACCATGTTTACTAGATACAGGCGCATCTAAATCATTACTTCGAGAGAAAGTCTTTAATAGATTTCCTCCTAGTGTCAAAAATCGAGTAAGCAGATGCCAAAATACCCTAACATCAGCGACAGGGCACAAGCTGACAATTTTGGGAGAATGTCCGCTAAAATTTAGTGCAGGGGATAAAGAAATAACAGTAACAGTAATAATATGCAAGCAGCTACCATTTCCTTGTATTCTAGGAGTAGATGCCATCAGAAAATATGGGATTGTATGGGAACCCATATCCAATACAATCACAATAAACCAGGCAAATGAAAGTAATAAGCAAATTTGAGTAACAACAAATAAAGAAAGTGAAAATTCAAATTATAACCTAAAAATAAGCAGAAAAATCACAATAGAAGGGGAACGACAACTCAAGTTCTAGCTACATTAAATGAAAAAGATGGAAAGGTTAAAACGATGGATGCCGTGATAGGGGGGTACACCATAAAAGAATACCCAATGATTTTCGTGGAAAATCAAGTTATAAAAATGAAAATGGTATAACATACTTAAAACTATCAAATCTAAGTAATGATAAAATAAAACTGAACCAGGTAGAACTTGGTTCAGTAGAAAAAGATTTCAAATTCAGAAATAAAATCTATAACCAGTCCAGAATTAAGCGTAAACTTCACTTCTAACCACGAACATCTATCCTCATTAAAACCGCAACCACAAGAAGAGTATGCAATGGTGAAAACGGATTTTTTGCAACAATTTGATTTAAAACGTTTACCCTGTCTGAAATCAACGTCAACAGAATCCAATAATAAGTGAGAATTTACTACCAATTTATTGACTGACAAGTGAATTTAAATCCGTAATTTTCAATGCTTAAGATGTATAAGCAAATGGCTTATAGCCTAAACATTCATGAAGTTAATGTAAATGTGAAGAAAATGTAAAGAGTTGTGTGTTTAAAGAAATCTGTGGTTACAAAACAAATGGTTATATATTGATTAACCAAGGCATTCTAAAACGAAAAAAAAATAACGGTATATCAGCCACGTCACATAGATAAATTAAATTATTAAGGGAATTAAATTTAAACTCAAATAATTCATAAACTTGTCTAATATTACTTGAAATTTAATTTTAGCAAAACCATTAATATTATATTTAAGCCGCTTGGGGTCAAGTTAAAACAGAAGATGCATATGAAGAGGGTAAAAGAGTTTCAAATTGAAATCCTTCGACAAAAAAGGAACATGGCCAATATTGGACCAGAAACATAACCCTAAGGAAACCCATTGAGGGTAGATGCACATAATGACCCAAAGATGGCAGCATAATAGCTTTAAACGAAATTAAGTTTTTTTAAAAGTAAAATATTGAGAATTGGGAAAATTCTTCTTTAAATGGGGAGTATTGTGTTAAAGCTTTCTAATTTAGTTAATTATTAAATTAGTAAAAATATATATGACGCAAATATAAAGTTTTCAAAATACCACTTTTTAAGATAAGGATACAAATCGTGGAATGTGTGGGCTTGGAGGGAACTTGCTCAATAACCAATTTCCTGGCTAAATGCGTAAATTTACCGGAAGGACGTGGTTAGGTTTTTTTTCTATATATATACCCCGATTTTTGAGACTGAAGGCAGATCTTTTGACTTGCCGGGTGAACCTCTGCCCTTTTATTTTCTCAATAGAAATACCTTGGACTTTGTCTTATCATTGTAAGTGTCTAAGTATCTTATTTATATTTTATTGTTGTTTTATTGAGACTTGTGGGTTACTTCGGACAGCCAGTCCCCAGTAGACAGATTATGTCCGATTATTATATTGTAAATAAATAAAAGTATTGTATTTTAGACGACCTCTCTACGATCTATTTTTAGCCTCTCGAAAATCCCCAGTCTGTACGCCTCATTAGTTCGGTCATAGCCTAAGGCACGCTACCAAAAGTTTAATTACCTTAGGGCCCGAGTTTATCTCCCCTATAAAGGGAGAATAAAGGCATCTACGACTACAACCCCCAAATACCACAAATAACACTTCACAACAGAACCAATCATAATCGATTTTGCGGGAAATATAAACTGTACGTGCAAACTTTCCCAGAATAAAGTGTTAGAGAAGAGATCAAACCAAGTTATCTTAGCCCAATCCCAATGACTAAGCCCTCAATGATTTTGTATCATTGAAAAAAGGATCAAAGACAATGCGTCAAACATAGGACCTGAGATAAAGTTCTATTCCAACCATAGTTATCCTTACGTGGCGTAACATAAAAGAAAGACTAAACATGGACAGTTTACGGGAAACACAGACTGTACGAGAATTAGATTTTCCCGAGGATAAAAGTGCCTATAAAGAGATACCCAGCCCAATGATCAAGATACCCATTTCACGTAATCAATTCCCCAAGTGTCATGTGCCCAGGAAACAGTTCAACAAATCTATGACATCAACCCCTCGTATATGACGTAAAAACCACGCACGGACAATTTTGTGCAAATAGTCATATATATGAACAATATAAACGCTTATCCCAAGGAACATGTGGCAAAAAGTGAAACACCACGAAGACAAACCATAAACAATTAGCCAACCCAGTAATTAATTAAACGGAAGCGAAAAGTAAAGTGACAACATATGTGAGTATTATAGACAGGTAGAATGATGAAGTAAGTGTGAATCTTATGTATCTAACTTATAACTTTAGTGAATATTGAGAAACTTTTCATAATCAGATGAAAATAAGTGTAAATTACATTACCCCAATGTTGCAATCAGACATCAAGTTTAAAAATTATATTGTGAAACCTTTTATTTGCAATCATTTAATTTATATATATATCAGTGCTCTTGAAGTCAGTTACGTATCGTGTCATTATAGCGTCAGGTGGAAGCATAGTCAAGTTTAGAGAAAAAGCAAATATGTACCGTTTTAAGTGATAAAATAGTCGCAAAGGCAGAACTCAATTAGTCAAAACCATGTAGAACCAGTTAGAACCAGTTACGTATCGTATCATTATAGCGTCAGGTGGAAGTATGGAAGTATAGTCAAGTTTAGAGAAAAAGCAAATATGTACCATTTTAAGTGATATAAATATTTTTTCTTTGTAAGCCCAATTATCGAAGTTTTTCTTTCGTAGGAAAGTGTGACTGTGAAAGGAAATGAATGAGGCCCTTCTTGCAAAAAGCAAACATATTTTGAATCGGGAAAACAAGAAACATAGGAACGATCAGATCTTCTGAAAAGGCAGAGATACATTATGTATGCTTAGCATACCTGTTTTGACTAAATATTTTTCTTTTTAAGCCCAATTATCGAAGTTTTTCATTCGTCAGAAAGTGTGACTGTGAAGGGAAATGAATGAGGCCCTTCTTGCAAAAAGTGAACATATTTTTGAATTGGGAAAACAAGAAACAGAGGAACAATCAGATCATCTGAAAATGCAGAGAAATACATTTTTTTATTTAGCATACCTGTTTTGACTAAATATTTTTCTTTTTAAGCCCAATTATCGAAGTTTTTCATTCATCAGAAAGTGTGACTGTGAAGGGAAATGAATGAGGCCCTTCTTGCAAAAAGTGAACATATTTTTGAATTGGGAAAACAAGAAACAGAGAAACGATCAGATCATCTGAAAATGCAGAGAAATACATTTTTTTTATATTTAGCATAGCTGTTTTGACTTGGTATTTTTTTAAGCCCAATTATCGAAATTTTTCACTAGTCGGAAAGTGTGACTGTGGAGGGAAATGGATGAGGCCCTTCTTGCAAAAAGCGACCATATTTTTGAATTGGGAAAACAAGAAACAGAGGTACGATCAGATCATCTGAAAAGGCAGAGAGATTTTTTTGAATTGGGAAAACATGAAACAGAGGAACAATCAGATCATCTAAAAAGGCAGAGAGATACATTTTGTATGCTTAGCATAGCTGTTTTGACTAATTATTTTTCTTTTTAAGCCCAATTATCGAAGTTTTTCATTCGTCGGAAAGTGTGACTGCTAGGTTCCAATAACGATTCTAGTAATACTACCGGTATCCAGATAACACAGTGATTGTATATTTTCGTTGATTTCAATATTCCCCATGCTATCTCCCAAAATTTAGTCTTTCTAAAGCATACGCACCAAAGATTTTTTCATTGCTTAAAGGTTTTGGATTCATAATTTCGAAAAGTTAAAAAAAGGCTTCGGAGTAAGTGCTGGAACCTTCGGTCTGAGTTTTTTTTAAAGATATTATGTCCTTTCTTTTTTTCTTTATTGGTTCTGTAATTTATTTCCTTCTCTTTGGGGTAATCTTTAATTTTCTCTTAATAATGGCAACAGCATTTTTTTTCTTTTATTTTGTAGGTAGTTTAAGTCACGGGTTCTAACTGTGCAATTACAGGGTGAGTCACCCTGATTAAAATGTATTTTTGGATAAAAAAAAGTCTGGTCGAAATTGACGGGGAGGGAAAAGGGTAATAAGATTGATTCATTTAAGCATTTTTTGGAACCGGTAAGGATTTGGATTGCTGGAAAATTAGGTTTCGGGTGGAATCCACACGCAGCACATAGGCGTTTTTTCCGTTCTAGGGTAAAGAGTTTGTAACCATTTTCAGTTCTTTATCAGAGTTTAGAGCGGATGTAGTAAGATTTCTTTTCTTTTATACCTTTGACGTTTTTTATTAGCCTAGGTAGAGTTTGGAGCCAACAGAGGCCTTGGTTATATTAACTACAGATATTAGTGGTGACACAGGTTTGTGGTACCCTGGGCCTAGACATTGGTCCGTTTGACCGTCCGATCAGGTTACCACACCCTGAAACGGGCTATACCATAATGAGTTTTAACCTACTCTGTATTTACCGTACAGTAGTGGTGACCGTGAAACATCCCATTACAAGAATAGGCGCCAGAGAGGCTATCTCCTCGAATAGGTAGTGCAGCATCAATTCCACGCCAATATCTGGTGGCAACCGTGGTTACCAATACAATACTAGAGAAGCAGAAACTAGATGAAATATCAGTGACACTGATAGTAAAGGAATCCACGTTTTTCGAAAAGACGATTTAATTTAGAACACACAGTAGCCTATTGTGAGTACATATAAAAATTGCAGGGAAAAGACGGATAATTAAAAAAATCGGAGAAAACTCAGCCTGGTAAATAGAATCAAAATGAAATCGGATCTTATTTCTGGATGTTAAAAAACCATTATTGATTTCACAGAGAAAAATAAAAAACTTGAATAAAAGAAGGAAAAAATATGAAGGTTATTAGAAACAAATAGAAGTGGTGATAATAACCTGTTACAAGCACAACAAACAGCAGCAAGGGAGCTGCCTGAAGTCTGAAGCAAAAGAGTTCTAAAAGAAGTTTACCAATCTTTCGATCCAGTATGACAAAACAGAAAAAGTGAAAGGAAGCCATTGAGCAGCACCAACAGACTGTGGTGAAAATAGCGGAAGAATTAGCGAACAATATTTCACATGACGGAATCCCAAAGGATATTGTAACAGATAATGGAAGCAATTTTATATCGAAATACATTCGAAAACTATACGAAACTCTAGGTATACGAAACTCTCGGAATAGTATTAACTACTCCGTTCCATCCTCAGGCAAATGGAGTGACAAAAGAATTTAACGGAACCCTAATTAGTATGTTGAGACATTTCGTATGAGATGGTATAAATCAATGGGACAAAACGCTTCTTTATGTCAATTTTTTTATGTAGAGAACATCCACAACCGGTTGAGATTTCTCAGCATTGGAGTTACTATATGGGAAAACCCCTAGTGGGTATTAGATATTTTATAAGAATCATGGGAAAATGATGAGAAAATGAAGAAACATTGGTGACACTTGTTATCGCCACGGGAACAATTTAGCAAATATCATGAGCTTCCCAAGCAGGCCTAAAGAGAGTACAACGAAAAAAAACAAAAATTCAAAATGATAAGACGGCTCAAATGAGGGAATTCATGAAAGTGTACGAAGTTATAATACTATTACCAGAAGGCAATAATAAACAGGAGATAATGTGGAAAGGGCTATAGAAATTAAGAGAATTAATGATGTCAATTATATGGTAGGATTGGATGGGGTGAGGAAAATAAAGTTTACCACGTGAGCTTATTGAGTAATGTAATACAGAAAACGAAAAAAAAATTCAAAAACCTTTGGCTGATGTTTAATACCTCTGAAAAAGACAAAAAAATGTCCATTTTGAGGCTGTAGATCTCACCGAAACGCATAGATACATTGGATAGGATTTCGAAGCAAAAACAATTAAATGATGATCAAGCAGGCTTACCCAGATGTTACTTTAGCAAGACGTTGTGTGTTTTGTTGGTACCAAGTCTTTTGGAGGGCTGGAAAGAGGTCACCGATGAAGACCCTGCTAGAAGACCTTCAACTTCGACAAAAACCGACAATTTGACTTAAGTGCACAAAGTTTTGAACTCAAACTGTTGACTAAGTATTTTTTTAATTACCCAAATGTAAAATTTACCAAAATTTGTTGTTTTAAAAACCTTTTTGAAGGTACATTTGAACATGCGCAAAGATGTGCACACAGATGGTCCCAAAAGTGCTTACTGACGACCAGAAATTGAGGCGAGTGGAAGTGTGCCAAGAAAGTTTGAACATATGTGAAAGTGACCCCTTATTTTTGAATAACGTAATCACTGGTGACAAGCGCTAGATCTTTAAGTACGATCCCGAGACAAACAGGCAATCTTCCGAGTGGCACACGTCAGCGTCTCCTTGGCCAAAAAAGACAAGAATGAGCAAATTCAAAGGGAAAACGATGCTTATTGTATTTTTTGACACCAAAGGCATCGTCCACCATGAATTTATTCCTTCTGGACAAACCGTCAATGCCACGTTTTATGTATAAGTGCTCAAGAGACTCAAATGAAGGGTCAATTGGGTCCAACAAGACATTGCAGCTGACTGGAAGTTGCGCCACGACAACGCCCTGGCTCACACCGCCTTTCTTTTTAACAGCTACTTGGCAAAGGCTGGCATCCCAACGCTTCTGCAGCAACCCTACAGCCCAGATTTGCACCCTCCCCCCCCACCGTTTTTTTCGTTTCCTTGCCTGAAAAGGCTGATGAAAGGCAAGTATTTTAAGGCAACAGAGGGATCCAAGAAGCATACACCGCGGCTCTCAAGGCTATTCTGGAAAATGCATACCGTGACGCCTTCAATGCTTGGATATCGCACTGGCAGCGCAGCATTGATGTCTAAGGAGCCTATTTTGAAAGTTTTTTTAAAGAATTGTAACGATTGGCTCAATAAATATTTTTAAATCGACTCAGTCCTATTAATTTCAGGAAAAACCCTGTAAGTTTTATTTTTCAGGGAAACTTTAGGAGGTGTAAAACTAAATCAAAGGATATATGTGTCCAGATTTTCAAAGCATGAATTTAATATAAAATCGAAAAAACAATTTGTCGAAGGTATAAATCAGTTATAGCCAGAACCTCGGGAAAAATTTGTACATTATTAGCATAATTTACGTCTCATTCTACCTTCATATCGCTGGTCAACGCTACGTTGACAGAGTGAATACAATGGTTATCTAACAGCCTATTGGCAATGCCTTACACAACCAAAGCGCGCTGCTGTTTTATTTGAAGTTCTTTATTAGATTATTTTTACGATGAGATGAATGCTTTAAATTGGAATTGTTGGGCGATAATTTGACTAAACGATATCGATGGGTACTTATGTATTATAACTAAACCAGCGCTATACACGAAAGAAGTCAAGTATGGTTAAACTAGGATGAATATCAAATAGTTTAGAAACAAATTTGTGCTATATATTTGAACATTAGGGAGGGTGAAGGGTAAGCATAGGATATGTTAAATACGTAACCTAACCTAGGTACCTCCCCCCCTAAACCCCAGAAAACAATCGTTAAAATATTATAAACTCAATGAGAAACCAGGCTTTGGCATGAATTTTTCTAGCAAATACCCGTTTGTCTGGTTTCCTTGTACAGTTTATAGCACTGGTTTTGCTATAATGCATAAGTACCTATCAATGTCTTAACTTTCTATATTTGTTATACATCTGATCTCTTTTTTTGCTAAAATTAAATAACTCTTCGCTTTGCAAATGTTCAGTATCAAAAATTGTAAATAACGAGCATTTTGTAAAAAAAATTTAACATTGAATAATATAAAAACAAGCTTCGATGACATAAGTACTTGGCAGAAAAATCTAGATTTGAAAATACACGAGCTCAGCCTCCGGATAAAGGAAAATAAACTAATGGCTATTTTCAACTAAGAGTAAGGATCAACATTAAAACTTAAACGAACCGAAATTATTACCTATATGAAGAGGATACCCCCTCACAATACCTCGATATTCACGCTAACGTCATTTAGAATGTTCAAAAGGCTATCGTCTTCTATCGTAAGAAACCTTTTGTTTCACTTGTGGTTTGTATCCCCCACACCCCACTACTGAACATTTTCCCAGAGAAAATTCGCCTCCCGAAAATGTCTAACCAATACTTTACTTACCAATAACAAATGCTATGCGTAAGCAATAGGCAATTAGCTTTTGTTTTTTGAATTCTACGAAAAAAAACTATTTTTTAACTGAAAGTAAGGAACGACACTAAAACTTAACACGAACTGAAATTATTCCGTTTATGAAAGGTGCTGTTCCCTCCTCAACGCCTCGCTCTTTACACTAAAGTTTGACTTTTTGTCCCAACTCTAATTTTTTAAAATAATAAAAACTTTAGCATAAAGAGCTAGGCATTGAGGAGGGGATAGCCCATTCATATACAGAAATATTTCTGGTAGTTTTTAAGTTTTAATATTGCTCCTTATTTTCAGTTAAAAAAATTATTTTATTTTAATTTCATTTCTGAACATTTCAATTCTTCAACTATTTTTAATTTCTTCAACTAATTCAGGTTCAAATCTGGCTCATCAAAGAAAAATTATAACAAAATTTATGTATTAATTTTAAAAGATTTATACGAAAGGTAGCCCCCTCCTTATTACCTTTCTCTTTACGCCAAAATTATTAGCACCTTTAAAAAAGCTTCCTATTCTAATTATATGGCCTTCGTGTTTCAGTAAACGCTCTTAAAACACTATTCCATCCATCTTCCACCTTGTCAAATTTTAAACTCTCCAGTTTAGTATTCAACTGTTCTTGAAAAGCATTAAACTGTTTCTGGAAACCCACACCTGATCTTGTAGGACCATTATTTCACTACGATCCCCCCTGGAAAAAAAACAACAAAAAACAAATAAACACGCATCCGTGATCTGTTTTCTGGCAAAAAAGCAAAATTCTACGTTTTTACAGATAGGAGCATGAAACTTCTACAGTAGGGTTATCTGGTACGCTTAATCTGATAATGTGGTTTTCATTAAGTTTCCTTGAATTTTAGGGTATGTTTTCCCCTATTTCAAAATCGGGTAAATTTTCTCAGGTCCATAACTTTTAATGGTAATGCTAAACTTTATGAATCTTATATATTTGAAATAATCATAATTTGATTTTTTTTATGTATCTATTGATATTAAAAATCTGTTTCTTAGAGTTTTGGTTACTATTAAGCCGAGTCGGTCTTTACTTACAGTTCGTAACCACGAACTGTTTGACTGTTGTCGTTGCTATATTTTTTTCAATTTAAATAACATTCTTGTGAATTCGGTTTCTCTACATAAGGGTGATCAGGTCTTTAAACAAATACCTAAATAGTACGGTAAATGATTAATCTATACATAGTAATAAATATATAATAATATTATGTGTAATGATAATGCAATAATATTATTATAATAGATAATAATGTAATATAAATATTATTAGAATATGAACATCGCAACAATAATATTAATAAACTAAGGTGTATATAAACGATTAATAACAATTAATTATTTTACAGTTAGCAGGAAACATTATGTTAAATTTAAAATTCATGCATTAATGTTTAGCGCTTGGGCCTATTTATCCCTTAACAGAACTACAGTGAGAACAAAGGTTGACTTCACTGTAGTTAATATTTCGAACGCTCTC
The DNA here is from genome assembly GCA_027921565.1 of Artemia sinica. Lineage (NCBI taxonomy): Eukaryota > Metazoa > Arthropoda > Branchiopoda > Anostraca > Artemiidae > Artemia > Artemia sinica. The sequence goes on along the minus strand of JAPEVW010000029.1, from coordinate 2,339,375 downwards.
ATGGTGTTTCTCTGAGCATCCAAACTATCCTATATCTAGAAAATAAATAATCATTTAAAATTTTAATGGATTCTACAATAAAACAGCAAGTATAGAGTAATACTTGTATATACGATGCAAGGAACATATTAAAATAGACATATATGGCAACCAGAGTTCATTGAATTTGTAGCCATCTGTCATCTTGCACATTATTACCTTTTCTGTCTCTTAAATAAGAGCAAATCTCCAATCGAGTTTTGCACCAAGTCAATGGAATCGGACTTAAACCCGTAGTCCTGAGGATCAAGAGTATCAGGGTGGGCGAAATATACGAAATATACTTGTTCACTCGTCCGGTTTTTTTTTTGGTTTGATAATATTTTTGATAAATTTGTCTAGGCCCCGGATTTTCCATTTTCTAATATCTGAATCACGCTTTAGGGAAATTTTCGGGAACAAGTGTTGATTGTTGGCTATATGCAACATGTTAAGGATCTCGTCGTAAGTGTCCTTATTAATAAAGATTTCCTCGGTTGGGTATATAGTGGCCTAATCCTTTCCAAAGTGCTCGACGAAGGTTTTAAAAGAGTATTCTCTTCCAAAGCTCAGAAAACCATTCGCATAATCTGTAGCTCCACTTATCACCAAACTGGTTAGAACAGGCTCCGTACAAACTGAAGCGAAGAAAGTCGATTGTCAAGAACGATTTTTTTTTAATATTTCATCCATTGCCTAAACATTCTTGACCTATACGGGCTTCCAAGTATTTTCAAGGAAATCGATAGAAATATTGATGCCAGGACACTTTTCATTAAAATTTCTGAAAAGTAGAAGTGAAGAAAGGAAAAAATCTGTATGACTGGTGACGATAAGTAAACTTTTTTTTATCTGAACTGGAAACAATCTTTCAAATTTGGAAAAGAATTTTCTGGTTTGCTTCTGCATGACAGTTTGCAAACTCGATTTTTTTTTATCGACGAAAACTTCTCCTTCATTTGAAACATGAAAAGCAATTGGTGTGGCTCTAATTGATGATTCAGTTTCTTGCTTATAGCCATCCACGATGATTTGTACGTTCTTTATCCCGTGGTGTTTGAAAATAACATTATTCCTCTTCTGGAGATGGTAACACATAGCGTAGATCAGGCCATAGCGAAAGTCACGAGAAGCCATTATTGCCTTGATTGGAGGACATTTTTCAGAAAAAAATCATTAATTTCTCTATCAATAACCTTAAAGAACTGAGAAAATTCATCCTTAGAGGAACACTTTCCTTGAATAAACACCGTTCCACCTGATTGGTAGCAATGCTTATCGAACACAAGAATAAATATTCTTATACCACCCTTAGCTAGCGGAAAGATGAATATATTAAGGAAATTATTGCAGTATTCCTCTAAGGTCTGAGTTCCTGCACCAGAATTCCTAAAAAGGAGTTGCACCCCATCATAAATCACAACTTCAGGTTCACTTTCACGAGTAATGAACTCCCAACTACTGTTCAATATTTCTCGGCAAACATGGTTCTTCCTAATTACAGGATTATCTTTTGCAAAGGGAAATGCTGCGGGAAGGGAGTCGGGATACAAAACTGGTGGCTCCCTATTTGAAGTATCCTTCCGCAACTCTACTATATAGTCTCGTTTTTTCCTTTTTGCTAAGTTTCGTAAAGCCAACAGTTCTCTCTGAAAGAATTGTCTGTTTGACGAGAAAGCACTGGGAGTACGTTGTGAACAGGATGAATTTTGGTTATAACTTCCTTCTTAAGCAAAGAAATACTTCTACATTCATTTTTCTGGATTATTTGCTCTGCCAAAGTTCTCACAGCTGAAAGTCACATTTCTTCAGCTTCGAGAAACGTATGATTCAACGGGTCAAGTATAAACCAGTTATAAAGACCATTCAGTATTTTCTGGATCTATCGATACAAGGACCTAATGCTTGCGGATGACGTACCGGTAGTTATTGATGTTGGTGGCATCATGCTTATGTCGTTCATACGTCGTGCTGTCTTCTAGTTCCAAATTTTGAAGAACGGAGGATCGTGTTGATGAAACAAAGGGTAGCTTGTCTTTGGTTCGCTCCCAATCTGCGTGGCTTAAGAGTCATTTAGTGCCTTGTTTCAGATCCTTATTCAGCATTTTGAGAAGATACTCCACGGACCGTTTTCGTTTCGGACCAGATCGTTTTCCAAAGCAAACTCCTTGCATACCCTTTTCTTTCATGTAAGGCGAAAAAGAAGCAATGTCACGCAACTGCTCAAGAACAGATTCTTGGTAGTTAGGGCGATTGAAACTATAAAATTTTACAAAACTCCAGGGATTCCAGTCTCAGATGTTGTCATGCTAGCCATGTATAGATGCGAGTTCTCCGTTCGTATTGAATCCCATGCAGCCATAGCTGACATTAGAGAGTCGTAGAAAAGAATGCCCTAAAGGGAGAACTGACAGTCAGCTTTTCCTCGTCGAGTTTGCCATCCTTCAAACTTTCTGTAAAATTTGTCCAAGTCTGCTAACAGACACTGGAGATCTAAAGGACATAGATTTTCCTCTGTAACAAAGAGATGAATCATCTCAATCTGGAGTTTAAACCACAGTTCTTCTAGACAGTACTGTGCTCTATGTACATTTTAGCTTCCTTAATGAACGTATACTCCTTTTCATCAAAATATCCAACCGCAACAAAACCATTGCCGGAGTCCCGCTTCGTCGAAAACGGACATTACCGTCTTCACTATATTCCACTGCAAATGAAAAGCACCAAGAAGGGGAGGGAGATGAAGAAGGCCCTCGTTTCCTAACGATATTTCCTTTTGGGCTACTTGATAGAGCTTCTCATCTACAATTAAGAATTTCTGGAATCCAACACCTTCTAGATCTTTGGCTTCCTTTCTGAGCATACTTCGAAATGTTTCACGATCAGTCAAAATGCCCTGGAGAACTTCTTTCAATTTTAAGTGTAAAGTAGGAACTTTCATGATTTTATGCTCATCTGGAACATCATGGATCTTTCGCAAGCTGAAATACAATCTGCTGAAATTTGCTGAAGATGAATCAACTTCTGACTCTTTGGCTTTTACTGAATCATCTTCTGAGTCAAGGTCTATTGAATGGCTGCACTGAAATTCAACATCCTTATTGTCACTTCAATCTGTGGTGAAGTTGGCATCACCAGCATATGATGCCTCTAGCTCTTCAATATTTCCCTACTCTTCAGATTTTACGTCAGTCCTTAAGCTCGAAATAGGACTATTTACTATTAGCTTTAATTTACCTAACAGCTGCAAAAGACTGGATTTATCGGGTTCTAATTTTAGCATATACAATTCAGCTGAACATTCGAGCTGAGATTTTGCAAACCTTGCCATCCAGTATGATTCTGAATCACTCTAACACAGGGTGTCAAGGAAAGCACTGCACATTTAAACTAGATTTATAGACCGTCGCAACTGTAATTGAGTGTAAGTATTCCACATCGGACCTTCTAGCTTTTCTCACCTGGTTAATCTTGGCCCGTTGATTGTTGTCGGCCACCATAATGCAATCAGCTTCTGTTAGCGAGCGTTTGACCGTTTTTCCAATTTCCACTGCAGTATTAATCAGTGACTCGACCCTTACTCGAGAGAGCAGAATACGAAGTCTACTCAGAACTCCCATAGTCTCATTGACATTCCTCGATGTCTTTACATATTCAACGAGAAGCTGGATTTCCCAAGACAAGCACTTGGGATTTATAGAGTTTAGTATTAATAAAAAAAAAAATGTTGTTTCGCAAAACTGCTAGCCTAAATAGCTCTCTAAAATTTGCAATAGTCGTCTTACTGTCATTGGTACAGCTTTCTATTATTTCTCTAAGTGGCAAGCAAAGATCTGAATACGCCTTAGATGTACTCCTTTCTCTGAATCCTACTTTGTTAGAAAGTCTGTCACCTGCATACTGAATCAGAAGGAGTTGTTTAAAGCAGGTCATGGCAATTGGTCCATACAAATAGATTTCTAAAAGGTTATCCTTGGTGTGCACTGGCAAACTCGAGTCAGTTTCCTTGAATAGACTCCTGTGATTTTCGTGTAGATAAGTCACAATATTTTGTCATCCTTCATACTCTGATCAATATTTCTCCCTCATAATTTCTATTGAAACAGATTTAAATAGGTATGACCCCCAAAATGAGGCAATGCTATAAACATTGTCCCCTTAGACGGCAGTAGCCTGCATCGAGCTGCAGATGTTCCCGGGCTTGCTTGCTGGGTTGTTATATTTCTCACGGCAAGTCCGATTCTATTCTTCAAGGGTGTTCTCGTTTTCCTATTTCCTGATTTATCGCTTCTGTATGATTCGTTGAAGGATGATTCTAAACAGAGAGTAGCGGCTTGCTACTGTTCGACTGCTTCTTCGATGAATAGCCTCGACTCGTTTTCTCATATGGTACTTGACTTGGTATCGATTTAGGTCTTTTCGTGCCAGTAGAAGTCTGACAGACCTCTTTTTTTTAAAGCTAGCAGCAGCAATCTTCGCTAACTCATCATCCGTGACAAAAAATGACATCCATCTTGTTTCGTGCAAAAACTATGTCAAATTTAAAAAACAGGTAGGATACTAACTTTTCTTCGCAGAAGAAATTAGAATGTCGATTGCCACTGAAGGAACATCCGACTGCTTCACATAAGTCCGCTTAAAAGGCTGCCTTTCAAATGGGTTATGAAAGCGAGCTTTCGCAGAACTATCGAGCTGCTTGCCAATAGATGTTATCTTCTCCGCTTTATCTTTGAACTAACAATCAATAGCCACAACATTCACTAAGTCTGCTAGGAGAAAGTACCACACGTTCTGACTTTTTAAACAAGCTAGGGAAAACGTACTTCCATGGCAAGTGAACCATGCTTGTAACTTGCTAGATGTCGGTTTGATGTCACTCAACTCTAATCTCAGACGTACTTCCGATATAGCTGTTAAATCTTCTGATACCTGATGTCCAGCATCAAAACTCATGCTTTCTGAAAAAAAAAACCGGCATGTATTTACTTAGATAGGTCAAAAAACTCTCAGCACTTGGTTTCTAATGTAAGGATTTTTTTTAATGTCCGAGTCCGTTGATTTTGAATTGAAGTTATCAAGTATTTTACAATAGGTTGTATAGGTTGCATCAAGACGCTGGGTAACTGTAGGACAGAGAAAAGTCAAGACAGATAGTCCAAGTAATTGAGAGGCAAATGTTTAAATGGCTGGGCACGGGTAAATGACAGGAGTATGCATGACTCTCTTATTGAACATATACTTGTCAAGTTAGTTTTTGGAAAGGCATGCCTGCCTAGAGTCTTAGGCATGCTGATCAAGAATTCAAAAAGAGGCAAACACGGCACACCGCATATGGTCTTAAGAAGGTTGACCAAGAATTTAAAATTGACATAGGACCTGGGTAACTTTATCAAGGCTTAAAAACGTCAAAAAAGGAAAAATTGTGCACAACGTTGCATTCTTAAAAGTATGCAATCTTGACATATTTATAAAAGCCAAAATTGATCTACTAAGGGGGAAATTGTATTGCTTTGGAGAACTACAAAAAATTTATCAAAGTATGCTGTGACAACTTGAGACAACAAATGCAAGTGAGAAACGAAGACCTAGAAAAAGCTCTAGGGAATTTCGGTACGAGGGAGGAAAGGGGGCTAAGAGTGTACAATAAAACCACTACATCCGACAACCTTTTCTCTGTACAAAACAGCAAAATTTAATGGCAAAACTTTTGTTTAACAAATTTAATATTCTTTGAGGTACTTGATAACTGGAGATCAGGTATTTTCTCTTGCCCAGATTTTCAGAAAGGGGTAGTAGACTGGGCTTAAGTTCATAAAAGAAAAATGTGTTGTTCTTTTGAACAAACTTTAGGCCTTTTTCAGAAGCCACCAGGCAATTGTGATGACTTCAGAGTGATTGCTAAGGAATTTGAAACAAAGTAGATTTTTTTTAAAAACTTTATAGGGGGCTATTGAGGGAAAACATTTCAGGATAAAAAAAAACACCAGTCAGTGGCTTAGACTATTAGTGCTGCCATAGTTTTCCGAGTATTATTTCTAATGGCAGTGTGCGAGGCCAATTAAAAATTTGTGTAAAGAGCAACAGGAAGGGAGAATGATAGTGGCATCTTGAATCGATCTGGTTAAATGCTTAGTTGGAACCTGCGGCCACTTCCTAGCCCAGTTACAGTTCCTGGTTGTAGCAGGAACCTAAAATTTGTGTTTTTTGGAGGCGAGACCTTTACTCTAAAACCTAACCTGCTTTGGCCACATAGCCGAACTTCATCCCTGACATTTCATTCAAAGGTCTTCAATCAAAGGTTATCAAGATCGTGTTGGATCAGTGGAGTCTTTTGGAATGCTGATTTCCAGGTTTCAGATATTTTCTGAAACTCTGCATTGTGACTGTGATACTGTGGCATAAAAAAAAACAGTACAAATTATTTGGTTAATACAATAAATTGCATCCTATGATGCCACCAGGCGATTGTGATGACTTCAGAGTGATTGCTAAGGAATTTGAAACAAAGTAGATTTTTTTTTAAACTTTATAGGGGGCTATTGAGGGAAAACATTTCAGGATAAAAAAAAACAGTCAGTGGCTTAGACTATTAATGCTGCCATAGTTTTCCGAGTATTATTTTTTATGGAAGTGTGCGAAGCCAATTATAAATTTATGTAAGGAGCAACGTGAAGGGAGAATGATAGTGGCATCTTGAATTGTTCTAGTTAAAAGCTTAGTGAGAACCAGCTACCAATTCCTAACCCAGTTACACTTCCTGGTTGTAGCAGGAACCTAGAATTTGTATTTTTTGGAGGCAAGACCTTTCCTCTAAAACCTAACCTGCTTTGGCCATATAGCAGAACTTCATCCCTGAGATTTCATTCAAAGGTCTTCAATCAAAGGATATCAAGATCGCGTTGGATTAGTGAAATCTTTTGGGATTCTGATTTCCAGGTTTCAGATATTTTCTGAAACTCTGCATTGTGACTGTGATACTGTGGCATAAAAAAACAGTACAAATTATTTGGTGAATACAGTAAATTGCATCCTATGATGCCACCAGGCAATTGTGATGACTTCAGAGTGATTGCTAAGGAATTTGAAACAAAGTAGATTTTTTTTAAACTTTATAGGGGGCTATTGAGGGAAAACATTTCAGGAAACTCTGCATTGTGACTGTGATACTGTGGTATAAAAAAACCTGTACAAATTATTTAGTGAATAAAATAAATTGCATCCTATGATGCCTGTCTCAATAGTTTTTGCACCAATACACATAGCTAGTAGCTGACTGTAAAGAAATGTAATTAACTAAGTTTCAAAAATATGCAAAAGCATGGTTTCTGCTGTCCAGAGGAGAGATAATCATTACTAAGAGCTAACTAACCAATTACTAATTACTAACTAATCAAATAGTATGTCGTAATTAAGAAAACTAAAAATACTAGAAACTAAGAAGATCGATTTATAGATTAATCTTAGCTTGATTTGCTTTTGGTCTGGTATCACTAATAAGCAACACGTATTAATTCTAACAAAAACAATTATATCATCACGACGTCATTTTTCTACTATGCCTATGGATTGAATTTCAATACATAAATTCTACCGATACAGCAAGAAACTGCTAAATTTCAAAACTGCACACCTGAATAGATATCATGGTTGTAACCGATTTAATCTTGGATCTTTCAAAAGGCCGCTCCAAACCAGTATCCTCTAGAGAAATACAAAACCCTTCAAAATCAGCGACCTGAACAGAGTATAATTTAGTTTCTTTTCTCGCTAGATCGGTATGAAAGTGTTCGAGGGTAAATAATGAAATTCCACCAAGGACCAAAACCATACACCGATGATTAATAGGGCGATGTTCACAGGACGAAATGTTCCAAATCCTTAAATTATCGGTTAGGTCCAAGGAAACACTATGATGTGTGTGTAAAATAATCTTCCCGCCACTTGTTAAAAAGACAATACACTTTAAACTAGACATAACATAAGCAAATTACTGTAAAATAAGAGGGGGGAAGCCTGGATATAAGCAAAGATCTCCTTTATCAAGATCTGCAACACTAAGAACAGAATATTTAAGTATATTTGAATTAAAGTCGTTATGAAAATGCAAGCGTCTATCACAAAAGGAAAGCCTCATACCAACAGGGATATAAGCTGGGAAGGATTTAATAACCATATCAAAACACCGAGAGTAAGGAGGACAAAGTTCACAAGTATGGGAGTACCATAAAATAAGACATTCAACTTTCTCACTGCAAATAGTGTCATGATTATGTAAGATTATAGAACCTTCCAAAGTTTTAAATAAAATACACTTGTAGCCTGCCCTTACTGTAAACTAATCACTATAAATTATGGGAAGAATCGATGGACACTGGCAAACACCACCAAAAGATAAATCAACTTAATTGACCGTATAATCCGCAATTATGTCCGTAGGGCGAATGGTGTGGAAATGTAACCTCCTCTGACAGCCAAGAGACTGTCTACTATGAGGACGACACCCCCGAAATGGGACAATGACCATATCAAAACACATACGGTCATAAGGTCGACGTTCACACGGAGTATGATTACTCCATAAAGCTAGCTTATCTGTAATTTCGGAACGAATAGTGTCATGGGTGTGTAGAATCACAGACTCTTCCGCAGTTTTAAATAGAATACACTTGAATCCTGACATATCAAAAGGTAAATAAAGGACATAAAACCATTTCAGCGAAAATGGTTGGAACCCTGTTTGTTTGGCTGACCCTGTTTACAAGAGAGATATTCCTTAAGGAAACAGAAATACAAAGCCAAATAGCTTTCAAGGACATTGGTCAGATCTTCCCAGTTAATGGAATACATCAGGTAATATGGTATGTTAATACGGAAAGCCTCAGATCTGATTTAGACGATCTGAATTTGATTATTTCAAATATCGAAAATATTAAAAATATGGAACAAATAGTCAATAAAGACTTAGAAAAGGGAAAAAAGAATTTCACAGAACTTAGAGAAATACATGACCTAAAGGAATATGTAATAGATAAGTGCAAACTATTACATTTAGAATTAAGTGAAGGAAATGGAATTCTCAAAATATTAGAATCATTAATGACGGATAATACAAATCGAAACAAACGAAGTCTATTACCACTTTTGGGAAAAACAATAGGATGGGTCACAGGACTAGCCTCGGAATAAAATGTAGAAACCATTCTTCATCAGGTAGATTATTTAACTGAAAAAATGAAAGGTTACTACACATGTCGGACAGATCTATATCGTTAGTAAGTGACCTCGACAAAGAATTAAGAATGGAAAGGAAGAAAAGCTTAGAAATTTTGGGAAGGACCTCCAAGAGAATTATCGAATATGTATCAAGGGAAATTAATGAGATAAATTTCCTAAAATTACAGATAAACAAAGAAATGACAAAAAGTTCAATCCAAATAAAAAAGCTAGTAAAGAAAATAAAAACAGTAATCCTTTCTATTCTTCAAGCAGAAAATAAGTTTCCCATTCATTGTCACAGATCCGGCAGACATGCTTAGGACAATTTTCCTAATTGAAAATTCACGACCAATAGGTTATAGAATATCGGTAATTATAGGCGTTACGGCTTACTGGAACTTTATAAATCAACTAGCTGCAATGTAGCGACACAACACTTGAAATTGTTGGTTATTTGTGATTTTTCTATATCAAATAAACAAGATGGGTTCAGAATGTTCGAAATGTTCAGCATTCCGTTCCCAGTGTCAAACACTTCGTATTTCTTTCAAATAGAAAATGAGTTCAAATTTTTTGGGTTAAGTAAAGATCAAACGAGATATTTTTTAGAAGATGACAATATAGAAAAAAGATGTAATTTAAAGAGTATACCACTATTGTGCACCCACCAATTTATTATTAGAAGCACACAAATGAACTCCTGCAGTTTAGCAAACTATATGGAAAATAATGCATTAATTAATAAAGAGTGTCAAACCAAAATTATAAAGGAAAATAAAATCTTAATCCAAAGAATTGGAAGGGAAAAGTATATAATCACATCTCCTTTCAAAGAAGAAATAAAAATACATTTCGAATGTAAAACAGAAAAAAAACAGTAAATTCACATATATAAAAGGAAGCTCAATAGTGAAATTGCCAGAAGAATGTTCTCTAACTGCAGAAATGTTAAAGATAAACAGTATGTATAGGGGACAGATTACAAAGGAAATGGCACCTTTAAACATATCGATAATTAGCCTAAAACGAAACCTCTCCATGGCTGATATAAAAAAAAACGAATGGAGCAAAGAATTTGAAGATTTAATCTCAATATATTTCCAGAACAACTCCAAGACAAAGATTGGCATAGCTGAGCTAAGAAAAATGCACATTTCCTTAAAGGACGAACAAGGAAGGAAAACGGCTAGCTATTGGACATTTTTCTCAATACCTTTAATCTATTTCTATCTTTATTAGGACTAATCTCTATTGGAATTATATTTAAACATTGAGAAAACCATGGTTAGACTATAGGAAACAAAAGTCTCAAGGATTTCACGTAAATGTAGAACAGGAAGAAATTGAACTAAATTGATTCTTAGCAAAGTTATGGTTTCATTAAGAAAAAAAATAACTGTACTAAGAATTTTAAGTGTGGGAGGTTGTGAGAATGTGGGAAAGCCATCATAACCTGACTAAATTGTATAAAATAGCAAAGTATGACTTTTGAGTAATTATAAAGGAAACGAAGTATTAATTTTCATTGAGTAAGGAAACAATATTACATTTGAATAAGAATACCTTTGATCCATCAAGGGCCATTAAATGCAAATACCGGACCTCCGTTTCAAACTCAAGGGGTCAATGGCAAGAAGCATTAGGCGACTTGTATCACATGACAAAAACAGGATTTAAATAGAGAAAGCGGAAAACTAATCTTTTGAACAAAGAACTATTATGAGGATTACATTAAACTGGTCTCTGGCCAATGAGAGGAAAGAAGAACAAAATAAGAGAGAACTTAAAATAGGGATTCAGGAACGAAAACAGGGTAATCTTTTTGATCAAACAAGGAGTAAGTGTTTTACTTTGTAAGTACGATAAACTACCACCGTCTGTCTGAATTTCCCCTTGGGGATAAAAGTTTAAAGATAAAACTTAAAATAAGAAGAAAACCGCTAAAGCTTTCTGTCACTTGGAAAAAACTTTAATACGTATATAATAGAAATTAATAACAACTAGTGCTGAAATCTAAGTTGATGATTTTGGGCTTATAGTTTTGGTAGTATTTTCACCTAGAAAAGGCTTGAGCCATTTGGACAAAAACAGCATTTTATGGTTAGAATAAGCCAAATTAAATTTCTTCCCAGAAATTTAAGATTTGAATAACTGAGGGTTTAAAGAGGAAAGGAAACCTTAACCAAGAAGAAGAGAAAGCTAGGAGAGCCATCTGTGCTTCCCCTTGTCAGCCTAGAGTCCCTTGAGGCTTAGCTTGACTTTATAAGGACCTTATATCCAAAAATTGGAATTATTAGACAATAACATTAATTACCCCCCCCCCCCTTTGTGCAATCTTCAGAAGTTTATACGAAGAGGAACACCGTTCCCTTTTTAATCATTCTTTCATTTCGTTAACCCCGTACTGCATTTTTTACAAAGGTGACCTTAATGTTTAAACAGGTAGGTTAGGGGAAAAGGGAACAATATTATCAGCGTAAGAATTTCCAAATCCTTATGTCCAGATATTTTCAATTTAGCTTTCCCTGCTAAAGTTAAAGCTTAATAAAGGTCCAAGCAATACAAAGCCCTTTCAAGAAATAATAAGAGAATCTCTTGGTTTGGTTAATGAAATTTGAATTAAAAGCAAGTACGGTTATTCTTAGCTTAGCTCAAAAATAGCTTGTACTAAAGGATTTTAATAACCCAGAACTCAAGCCTTGACTAGCTGTTCAAGTGTAACCTTTTTAAGTAGAAACAATCGTTAGCCTACGATTAACTTAATCTTTTCTTTTCGGTAAACATTGGTGGATTGAACAAGTAGATCATTAGACCTTAGACCTAGAAGAGGTTTGGAAATATTCAACATATACAGAATTAGTATATTTTTCTTTTATATCTCTTTTGTCAATAAAATCAGTTGTCACTGAATTCTGAGTACCGATTTCTTAACCAACACCTCAGTTTGTATCACACTACCAAATCTATTAGCCCTGTAAGTAAGGGCAACCTTACGAATGAAATGAATGAAATCCATTCATGGATTATCACACTTAAACAAATACAAAGGAGTTTAGGGAAAGATGATATTGCTATGATAAATCAAGCTATCTGTTATACAAGAGGAGAGATACAAAGATTCACAACAAGTTTAGATATTCCCTAACATAAAATGGAAAACCCCGATAGTGGAAGAACTTACAAGGCGCATGTTAGCCGAATAAAAAGAACCAAATTTCCAGAGAGATGGGTATCACATCCCTCTTCTACTGATTCGTCAGATTCGGAAAATGAGCCCCCTAGATCAAGATTGGCAGAGCTACAACCCTTTAATTTCAAGCAAGACTATTTCGAGAATGACAGTGATGAACAAAACATTGAAGAATTTCTAGCAATGGAAAATCTAGTTGTTCCTAAGAAAAAATCCCTAATACCAGGATTTTTACCTGAAATAAAAAACGCCAAAAAGTCCAAAAAGTTATTCATCGGCGAGCGCACGAGATTTAGATTATACAATATCTCCAAAAACCCAATTTTTCCCAGATAGAATTTCGACCCCATGTCCCCCCAAAAGATTTCCAGGCGATATGGTTTCCCCTACAACACCGATAGAAAGGCCCCTGTCTTTACAGGAAGAATTAAACAGAGCCGTAGAAACCCCCGGTATTACTGTGAAGAAAACTCCTCGCAAAGATTTAACTAAAACAAACCTGCGAGAAGCTATGGATTTCATAAATTTTCCCATAAAAACGAGTCAAAGTACATTGCCCGGGAATAAAACTCCAAAGGATGACCAGCAAGGTCAATATCATGATATAACTGTGTCCAAGGTCAAACCTAAACAGTGGACTTCATGGAGGGAAACCCTAGTGCAAAAAATGCCCCATCTCCCTGAGGACATGGCATTCAAACAATGGAGGAACCCCGCTAAAACTTTTGATTCCTCCCAAAGCTCTCAAGAATCTTTCAAATCTCCCGAGTTGAAGACTCAAGACGAGGACGTAGGGAATAAACCTTCTACTTCAAGAGGAGTAGAAATTTACGAAGGAAGGGCAGGTGATACCTCAAAAAGTGCCATCTCTAAAAGTTCCAATCTGAATTCGTCGGAAACCAGTTTCGAAGAGTCTGACGGCGAATCAGACCATATAGTAGTTAAAGAAAAAGGGAAATCAAAACCGAATTCAGCAGCTGCACACACGAAAGAAACAAGATTAAAAGGGCAAGAATTTTGGAAAAAACAATACAAAAAGTTTGACCTTATTTCGTTAGAAAAACCGAAAAAGAAAAAAACCACAAGAAACAGAGGAGAAAATAACGACACAGTCAGGTAGAACGGTTAAAAAACCTGACAGATGGAAATATCCCTAATTAATGTAAAGACAAATTTCAAAGATAATAAATTTAACGCCATAATGAATTTAACAGAGTGCAAGTAAAGTTAACCAAGTAAATATTAATGAAAAAAAAATATATAATACAAGTGATGTCAAAACGTCGGCGATCAGAGAGAGAAAAGCCCAAGGTGGGAAGCTCGTGGTCGACCAATGGTGACAAACAGTGTTTTTAGGTCCTCTGTGGCACATTCTTCCTACTAGGTAGCTACCCTGCAAAAATCAACTATGCCCCTATAAATGAGAATTAATCAGTTGGATAACCTATAATGTACCCAGTTATTGAGATCAATAACGAAACTTATATCATGGAGAGCGGAGGTCGTGTTTTCAAAGTCAATATCATCGATTCTGTACGATGATATAGGCGGTGATATTCGTACTTTGAATTCATACTCCTCTATGGAATTCAAATTTTAATTCAAATTCAACAAACCAAGCGTTTTTGCCAGTGGGAGATTTTCGGGGAAATCTCTGAAACTACGGGATAATGGAAACATTGAACAGAACGCAACTGATGAGCCAAAAGTAATAAAAGAGAGAGGTGATAACGAACTCTCAACTGCGATCCTCTTGGGAAATATATGATAGTTTACAAGTGGCCACGGAATCCCTATGTTGTTTTTAAAAAAAATGTTCTATGAAGGCAGTGCGGCAGTGGAGTTCACCCGACACTTTGATGACAAATCACATTAGTCCAGTTTTTGCTGAAAAAAAATCCCTTGGTGATAATTTATTGCACCCCCTGTAATAAGCACCGTCAGGCCCAGGGCCTTGTGGGTCTACTGGTAAATCATAATCTGCAGACGACACTTTTGGCTATGTGTACGTATTGTTACTATTATGTCAAAGGTGGCCTTAATTATAGCGACCCAATGAAGAAGTTTGATCTGATGTGCCTGCGTAAAACCAATTTATCTGTCTGTATTTGGAGATTTGCACAGTAAAGTGTAAATTTTGTTCTGGCCATGGGAAGGCATAGGGGTTTTACGCCCAACTTATGTTAATTTCTGCTCGTTTTGAGTTTGACTCGGTTAATTATGGTAATTTCTGTTCGTCTTGGGTTTCATTTATTTATCAATGCTGATTTGTGATAGTTTCATGCTTGGTAGATTATTTGATTTTAGTTTTGCTCATTTATTGTTCAATGGAGTTCTTTACTTTTTTTTCAAATACTTTTTTGGGGAAAGTTTTTTTAATTAATATATGAAAACACCCAGCAGTCACCCTTTCTAAAAATTGATGAAATGAACGATCAACTTATGGACATAATTCCAAATTTTCAAAAACATAATGTTGACCTTGCATACCAAATCAAAATTTTGGAATACGTTTATTTATATACTGATACAACTTATCAGCACAAGAAAAAAAACTAATTAGAATTAGGGAAAATCTGACTTATTATTTCCCAAGCTATCTAATTGGGCTTACTGACATAACGAATTAAAGAATTTTATCGATTTAGTCACTGATCTAGTCACTGTTTTTTGCTAACCTTATATGTTGGTGTGGGGTTCCATTGGGAAGTTAGGATATTTGACTTTTTAATTTTAGTTCTTTTAGTTTGATTTTATGTATTGCTTTTTTTTGATAGTTCTCTCTTTATTTGACTTTTAGGTTTCTTATAAGAAAATGCAGAAATTTTTCCTTCTAACTTTCTTTTGTAGTACTGAAGAAGAGCGTGGTTGTCCTTTCGAAATATCTGTTTTGTTTTGACCAGTACTTTAGTCAGCCTTTTAAAACCCGTTTATCCTTAGAATAACTTTATCGCCATCTAGGTATTAAGATACAATTTAACTATCATTAGACAAATTCATTTGGGATGCCAAATGGACACTTTTAGTGCCTTTTGTACACTTTTTCACTCTGAAGGACACTGGGACACTATTGGATCAAAAAAGGCAGCTTTTTGAAATAAAGGACACTTTTTGGACATTTTTCCAAATCAAAAATCAAATGTTTTTATTTTCTACTTTAAAAAAAAATTTTTAATTTGTTCTTTACTTTAAGCTTTGGTAACGGCTTGGGGATTTTTCTCAGATGTTTTTGTGCCCAGCGTAAGTACCATTTATCAACCAAAAAGGACCTAAAGTCTTAACCAATGTGGTATGCTAGATCTATCGAATCCATCTTTTTCTTGTATCCTACGGTTGACGTTTGTCATCAAGTCGGTGAACTTCAAGGACCTACTTACTACTGGCGGCAAAGTCACCAAGGCCGCTGAGAAGGCTGGAAAGACAAAGTGAATGGCCATTCCCTACTGGCACGTTCCGCGTAAATCCCTGTGGCGTTTAGCCATGTGCATATGGCTGATATTATAAGCCTTCTCAAGCCTATTACTGATTCTAAGTGGGAGCACAGGAATAGCTAAGCCTGGAAATTTACACGGCAGTGGTGGGCATCCAGGCAATAAGGCTTGACTCTCCGTCCCAAGGCTGCATAGGAAGACCGCTAGCGCACCCCAAAGTGGTGACGGGGTGTGAACATCACTGAGCTCCACGCCGAGCAAGGTGATGGCCAACACACTTTGGGTGACCGCATGACAAGGGACCTTGTGATGTACCTTATCCCCAAGAAACACTCAATCATGATGACAAATATGATGATGAAAAGTTTGGCTACGGCATCCCTGGTATTATGCAATGCGACGAGAATGGCGCTCTTGTCAAAAAGTATGCTAGCTACTGTCCTATCAAGAAGACAAGGCCTGAATATCGGCTGCTGGAACCTGTACTTGATTAAATGTTTATTGACACAATCTTTTGTAGCTGATGAATATTATCTTTATAACTTTGATAATCTGTGTGTTTCTGAGACGAGACTAAATGGACATAAAATCTTGATCCTTGAATTCTCGGCTTGGAAGGCGGTCTCTCTTTATAACTCGGGACCATTAGATGGATCTGGCCGGGCAGGAGTAGGTATCCTGTTGTCCCCCAAAGCAATCACTGGGCTCATCAAATATGAGCCTGTGTCTGACAGAGATGTACGGGGAAGAATTAAAGGTCGCGCGAACAATCTGATTATCCTTAGCGTTTACGCCCAAATAAGAGATGCCACTGAACAGCAAAAGGATCAGTTTTTTAGTGACCTGCATACAGTCACTGATAAGATTCCTCGGAAAGATATCCTCCTAATTGGAGGCGACTTCAATGCCAGAATCGGCAGAAAGCTGAATAACTTCAATCAATCAATCATCAAGCATTTTATTAATGCTAAACTGTATTACAAACGTAAAGAAAAATTATTTGGCCCAAGAAGCTTGGCTTGTTGTGGGCCTTACAACACAATAATAAAGCACTAAAACAACCATATATATTACTCTAAATCAAACAATATATATGAAATAAAGATTAAAGAGAATAAACACTACCATACAGTAAAAAAAAAATAAAAAAAAAAAATAACGATATATAAGGGAAAAACATAAAAGGAGAAACACTAGGAAAAGAGAAAAAAGGGAAAATAAACGAAGGAGAGAAATTACTAAACTGGAAATACACGACAAATAACTGCCTTTGCAGACAGAAATAACGGGACATCCGGTGGGATTGAATTCCATAATTGAATTGATTTATAAACAGGAGACCTCTGGGCTGCTGTAGATGAATGTTTGGGCAAAATAAACCTACGAGAAGAACTACGTAAAAAAGTAGAGTACCTACTTGAGCCTGTTCGTGAAAAAAATTGCTGCAGAGACGGTGGAAGTGTACCTAGAAAAGCAGAATGCGCTAAATAAAGATTACTTTTACTCACAATGCGATCCAGCGGTGCTATTCCAGTGTCATTATAAAGATCAGAGGAAGGATAAAGCCGAGGGAGAAGAAAAGTAGCCTTCATTGCCCTATTTTGGGCTCTTTGAAGTGAGCAGAGAAGAGATTTATTAGTATTACCCCAGACAGAGCAGCAATAAGAAAGGTAAGGAAATATAAAAGCATAATAAAGAGAAAGCATAACATCTGGGGGAAGAAATGAGTTAACCCGGTGTAACATTGAAGACTGGCGGAAGATGAGGGAACGGGTTTTGTGAGTTATATTAGGATTAAAAGAGAGAAAACAGTCAAGATACACACCAAGAAATTTCACCATAGCAGCTTGCGGTATAACATCATTCCCATAAGTCAGGATGATTGGCTCCCTTAAATCTCTCATACGATAAGGGGTCCTGAAGTGTACAATGGCACTTTTTTGGCTGTTTGAGAGTCATACCATTTGACCAGCACCATCTTTTACTTTATCAAGAAGACCTTGAGCTAGGGAAGTGGCAGATGGCAAGTCCACTGCAGCAATGAAAAAGTTACTGTCATCAGCAAAAAGAATAGGGTGCACAAGAGGATGAAGACCATCAACGAGATCATTAATGTAAATTAAAAACAAAAGTGGTCCAAGCACAGAGCCCTGTGGGACACCCTTCAATATAGGCAAAGTAGTGGAAGAATTACCATTAACTGAAACATACTGAGATCTTCCAGACAGATAAGACCTTAACCATTCTAGTGGGACTCTATGTACTCCAAATGAGGATAGTTTAGACAAAAGAACAGAGTGGTTAACCATATCAAAGGCCTTTGAAAAGTCAAGAAATATACCCAAAACACAAAGCCCTTGTCCAGATTAACACGCACAAACTCTGTTGCATCTGAGAGTGCATACGAGGTAGAGAAAGTGCGACGAAAACCATACCGATGGTTAGTTATGAGAGAATTTCCTGCAGTCGTATTAGTGCTAAAAACAAATGAAGAGAGTCTACGATACACTACTCTTTCAACAACCTTAGAGATGACAAGAAGAAGAGAAATGGGTCTATAATTTGAAATTAGAGATGAATCACCTTTTTTATGTAAAGGTGAAACATTAGCAACTTTAAATAAATGAGGGAAAACACCAGAAGAAAGAGAGAGGTTAGTTATGTGTGAGATGGGGTTAGAAGCAAACTGACCAATTTTTTTAAGAAGATGATTACTCAAACCAAAATTATCAACTGAACGGCTACTTGGAACCTGGGAGATAATACTATAAATCTCAATATCACTGCATGGGGAAAGGAAAAATGACTTTTCTGCTATGGGAAAACTACTTACTCTATTCTTGGGTTGAATGGGAACTGAAGGAAGAGTGGTGAAATACGAATTGAAGGCGTCTGCTGAAGAATTTTTATCCACAATAGATCCATCAGCATTCCTGTAATGACATGGGGGGAACTTTGAGTTTCTTGCGAGAAATAGCTTCATTAACTACATTCCACGTCTTTCGCAAGTTCCCCTTACACTCATCTATTTGACGCAAAAAATTGAGCTTTTTGGCTGCACGTACTGAAGTCGTAAGTACATTTTTATAATGTATATACTTCAAAAGAACATCCTGTGTTTTACTCTTACATGCAACCTTGAACAGAGACGCCTTCATATGTGTAGCATTAGTCAGACCTATGGACATCCATGGCCATTTGGGTGTAGAATTCCTTGGTCTCTTCTTAAGAGAAAAAATGCTTATCCAACAGAGCTCCCATACGACACACAAATAAACTTGTTGCACATTCAACATCATTAGCTTCAAGAACACTAGACCAATCATTACTCTGAAGACTAAGAATTAAATTAGAAATTTCTTTATCTGTAAAAGTTCTAAAAGAAGATTCACCTCGCTCATTCACAGCAATCTCAGTTTTAGGTACAAAAAGTGATAGATAAATAGGGAAGTGATCAGACAGATCAGTGACAACAAGACCAGAAGTAAACTTCAATTTTGGAGAATGAGAAATGAAAAATATTATCTATCAAAGTGGCAGAATTTCTTGTAGGATCACGAGAAGGAAAAAAAATTGAAGGAAGTAGCCCTGAAGGAGAAAGCACATCAAAGAGATGGTCACATTCATCACTTGATCCAACATTTTAACATATTACAATTAAAATCTCCTTAAACACAAATACGTTTTTTAGAGGAAGTCCCCGCACCAGAAAGCTGATCAAGCAAATTACAGAACAGATGCGTAGGAAAAGGAGGGGGGCTTATAAAACAAACAAACGTATCACATGCAAACTGGCTTTTCAGATCAATGACAAGAGAATAAACAGTCCTACTATTGGACACTACTGAAGTAAACAAGGATTCAAGGTCATACCGTCTACTAAATTTAATTTCAGATTTTATAAATAAAGAAATGCCCCTTGAGCACTTTGTTACCATTCTAGGGACATGAATAGCAATATAACCATGTGTTGGGGTTCCACCCCTGTTTCTTTTCCTTTCAGATAAATGACCTGTTTTCTTTTTCTTAATTACATTTGCTTATAGTATAATTTCAAAAGACAGGTTAAATTCCCGTTACTAAGCGATAGTGGTTTTGCAATAGGGAAGCTTTGAGTCAAGTTATTTTTATACTTCCTGGTTTGGGAGTCATTGAAAAATAAATCTAAGAAGTTGAATTGGGTTTTGAATGAGGATGTAGCTGATTGGCTGGGCCAAGCGGAGGTCCACCCATATGAACAGTGGTGTGTAAAATATTATTAGGTTTTAGTCTATGTTTTGACCCCGCTTGGGGAAAGAGTCTGCGTTCTGACCCAGTCGGGGATATATATATATTGTGGTATTTGTGACCCTTTTGGAAGAATACAAGTAAGGTATTTTCTAAAAACGGTGTACTATTTTCCGTAACCCAGGCAGGGTAGGAATAGAACTACGGGGTACCGTCATTATTATATTGACAGGGTGGGTTGTTACCTCCAGGAAGAGAGTAGAGATTTTCTAGCCGTAACCCAAGGCGGGTACATTTGGCTTTAGAAAGTGGCCATTTGACCACTCGATCGCGTTTCCATACCCTGGGACAGGGTATACTGTAAATAGGGTAGTACCAAACCCGATATTTGCAGAACCGTTGGGGTAAAGAGCGGGAATCTCACTAATATTTGGGCCGACAAGGGGTTCTCCCCTTCGAGTAAGTGGCATAGCAACCTTTTTGCGCCATTTTTGCATCAATAAGTGGCGACGCCTGTACTTACACCCCAATAAGTGGTGCCAGCGGTAGCTAGCACTACGAGCATTGGCGGCAACGGCATAAGTAAACACGAACATTGGTTGCAGCAAGAACAGGAATTATTAACAGCGTTGATAATAAAAGAATTACGCGCTCTCGAAGAGACAGGTTAATTTAGCCTACAAAAGTAGCCTATTGTGGTTACATATAAAGAGAAAAGAAAGAATACGGAATCAATTCATACAATTATGAAGATCTATTATGGGCTATGCCTTTTGAAATCATAATTGGAAAATTTACGAATCAATATATCACGCAACTAATTAGTATTCAAAAATATAAGGCTAAAATTGCTGCGTGTCAAAACAATTTTCCGCGAGAGAACCGGAAGTTGAATGGATAAAAGAATTTTCATTTAGACTGAAGAGGTAATTTGAAGTTAACGGAATTTTGAAATTATGTCGGACAGAGATGAGATTAACTCTAGACCGAAAAGGGCAAGTGAAGCTCATAGAAAAAGTAGGAAAAATAGAAAGAAAGGCTAATATGGAGGCCTTTGAGAGAGAGCACCGAGAATATATGAAAAAATTACAGGATGACATAGATCAAATTGAAAAAGATAGTCAAGCCTATGAAATACTTCATTAGGCCCGTGTGGACAAAATTGAAAAAGATAGACGAGAAAGAGAGAAAGATAGACAAGAAAGAGAGAAAGATAGACAAGAAAGAGAGAAAGAGAGGG
>JAPEVW010000029.1:2153216-2317953 GCA_027921565.1 Artemia sinica | reverse complement strand
TCATCAGGCCCGTATGGACAAAATTGAAAAAAGATAAGACGATGAAAGAGAGAAAGATATACAAGAAAGAGAGAAATATAGACAAGAAAAAGAGAAAGAAGAGGGTAGACAGAAAACGAAAGGAAGAGGCTGATAGAATAGCCAGAACAACGAAAGGAAGAGGCTGAAAGAAAAGCCAGAGAGCAAAAAGAGGAGGACTGATAGGAAACAAAGAGAGAAAGATAAAAGAGAAAAAAGAGGAAGAAATACAGTCCCGTAGGAGGGCCGATAAAAAATGACATTAGTACCAGGATGTTGCAAAAACAATTGACAGACTAATGAAACTCGTTGGGAAATTCGCAAAGTGACGTTTTAATCACAAGTTTACTTATAGGCTGTCAGATAGCCATAATATTTGTGTAAGAATCAATCGCGAGAAAAAGAAAATTACCAGACATTAACACTTTTACGGAAAACATGATACGTTGTTGACTGCGGGGGAAGGTGGACTGGCCCATAAAACAAATTGGGAGGCAGCGCCACCCTATCGGAAAAAAGAAATGATTGATAGTGAAAATGATGATAATCTGGTAAAATTGATTTATCGGAGCCTTTTTCTAAAAATTGTCATAATAAAGAAAAGAAAGTAACCTATAAAAGATCGAATTGGGCTATAGCACATAATCAAGGAAATATTGACGAGTTTGTGAAATCACATAAAATAGAAGGGAAAATTAAACGGAAATTGACCGAAATGGTAATTGACCCAGGAGTGAGCAAACTTTTGTGCGAATGGACCTAATTAAAAAGATGGAATAGACCATAAAAATAATATTACAACATTATGTATTATGGAGATAAGCACCAATGCCCTTCTGCTTTGGTAAGAATAGAAATTGCAAGGAACGACGGTACGGTCCAGAGAAAAACGATAAAAGTAGGGTTAGTACCTATGCTAGCAGTGGATGTTTTAGTAGAGACTTTGGAGATATCGGAAATTCTCCTATCGTTAGAAGCGACTTCTTTAACAGAGGACGAATTACAAAATTACACTACGACGGAAGAATATGCTACTTCAATGACAAGGCGGGGAGGTGGACCGGCCCATAAAACAAATTGGGGGGCTGTACACCCTGTCGGAAAAACGAAATACTGGATACTCGGGTTCAAATGTTGATAATCCACAAAAAGGGGATGCGGAAGTAAAAAGACCACAAAATATTGAAAAAAAGACGCGCGAAATTGATTTTTCAGGAAAATTTACAATATAGAAAACTTGAGAACACTTTTAATGAATATGAGACGATAAGAAGTACAGGACAAAATGAAACGCTGATTGTACCAGAGATAAGGATACGAAATTTATTGTACGCGCTTTCCTTGGAAGTTCGAGAAATTTTGTAGAATATGAAAACCAATGTCGGAGTTCAATTCCCATTTGATAACGAAATATTTGTTTCTGCGGTAAAAATAAAAAAGACTAGAAGAGAGGAAATAGATATTAAACGGAGTTACAATGAAGTAATACAGTCAAGATAATGGACACTGGAGTCCAAATCAGATTTAACGATGATTTATTATTTTTGCGCGAATGACAGAATTGAGAAAAGTAGAGACGAAAAGAGGAATGCAAAGAAGAGACAAAATTGGAGATTCAGCCTGCAGTGGCGAAAAATAAAAAAATGTTGGATGGGCTTGGCCTTGAAAACATAAATAATAAGGGGGAAAAAGAGGTCAAAGACCCATGGGGAATAAAACCAAAATGGTTACAAAAGAGAGATGAATGACCTACAACGGGTTGGGGGAAAGTGGGGAGATATGGAATGTCGAGTCGATTGAAAAAATTTGGAAAGGAATCTGATATTGGTTTGATCAACTCAAAGAGGTTTTGTTCCTTTATGAGGGGGAGGAATCCCTTGGGGAAGATCCCCTGCGGGAAGTCGCGAAAACATAGCCCTTTTCCTCAATGCACAACTGGTGGACAAGTTGTGATCCCTTTACCGAGATTTTGCCTTTCTGATCTGGAGTCCTTGGGGGATACTCTCTCTCAGTCACTTCATACTTCACCCAAACCTTTGTCCAGTAACCCTAATCATAGTTGTTATTCTTCATGGGAACCGACAATTAATTTCCGGCAAAATTGTATTCAGTGGGAGATGTATCTAAGTTTCATCTTCAATTAGCATCAACGTTTTTCTTCAGTTAATTATCCCAGGGAAGGGAACCCAGAAAAAAGGCGATTCATGGTTGCGCGAAAAATTTTACTTCATTTCCAGTACCCTTATCGTTTTCACAGGCCTTTGTATTTTCGGCCTTAGATTATTTGAAATTATGCCAAGGGGCAAATTACTTTTTGATTGAGATGTGGGGTGTTTCCACAGATGGAATTAAGAGGCTAGTGCAGCCCATTTTTCACGATGGTTTGGCATCATCACATGTGCCAGAAACTGATTCTCTGCTCCTCTCAAATGTAAATTCGTGAGAGCGAGACAATTTGTTGTTTTGAATTGTGCTGCGCACAATCATTATCTATGAATCTTGAAGACTTCAGCTTGCAAAATCTAAGGCGGATGCTATGCGATTTAGACCATGGTGGTCCTACAGTAAAGACGTGGCGAGGACGACCGTTCCAGTGCCAAAGCGGTGGAAGTAGCAGCACAGACACTGGTGGAAGAGAGAAGGCAAAACATGGATTTTGTAAAGTTGAAGTTAAGTGTTTATGTTTGTAAGGGTGGACCAAGGTAGCGCGTGGGCGGTCATTTATCTTACGGGGGGAGGTGTGTGGGGTTCCACCCCTGTTTCTTTTCTTTTCAGATAAATGACCTGTTTTCTTTTTTTCTTAATTACATTTGCTTATAGTATAATTTCAAAAGACAGGTTAAATTCCCGTTACTAAGCGATAGTGGTTTTGCAATAAGGGAAGCTTTGAGTCAAGTTATTTTTATACTTCCTGGTTTGGGAGTCATTGAAAAATAAATCTAAGAAGTTGAGTTGGGTTTTTGAATGAGGATATAGCTGATTGGGCTGGGCCAAGCGGAGGTCCACCCATATTAACAGTGGTGTGTAAAATATTATTATGTTTTAGTCTATGTTTTGATCCCGCTTGGGGAAAGAGTCTGCGTTCTGACCCAGTCGGGGATATATATATATATATTTGTGGTATTTATATATATATATATATATATATCATAATAATATATATATATATATATTTGTGACCCTTTTGGAAGAATACAAGTAAGGTATTTTCTACAAACTGTGTACTATTTTTCCGTAACCCAGGCAGGGTAAGAATAGAAACTACGAGGTACCGTCATTATTATATTGACAGGGAGGGTTGTTACCTCCAAGAAGAGAGTAGAGATTTTCTAGCCGTAACCCAAGGCGGGTACATTTGGCTTTAGAAAGTGGCCATTTTGACCACCGATCGCGTTACCATACCCTGGGACAGGGTATACTGTAAATAGGGTAGTACCAAAACCCGATATTTGCAGAACCGTTGGGGTAAGAGCGGGAATCTCACTAATATTTGGGCGGACAAGGGGTTCTCCCCTTCAAGTAAGTGGCAAAGCAACCTTTTTGCTCCATTTTTGCATCATAAGTGGCGACACCCGTAAGTACACCCCAATAAGTGGTGCCAGCGGTAGCTAGCAAAACTACGAACACCATGGATATCATAAGTTGTTAAATTTTCACTATCAGATAACCATGTTTCAGTTAAACCAATTACATCAAAAGGCAAGAATTATCAGACCACAAATATGATTTCAGACTATCCCACTTATCTCGTATCCTATGTACATTTCAAACAAAATACATTAAAGCAACTATTTGAAGAGAGAGAAGGCATAATTTTATCACAAAAATCAGTAGTAGTGTGATAATTGCAACTAGAATTAACCCTAGATTCAAGAAGAGGGTCAAGTGTGTGGGCCTCTTGTTTGCCAGCACTACTTGGTTGCTCAAAGATAACTGATTTAAGAATAGAAAGAATTCAAAAGAAAAGAAAAATCAGCCAGATTTACCACACATAACAAATGCACACAATATCTTCACAAATGAACAAGATATCAAACAAAACAGGCTGAAATAGCAGAGGGTAAATTGAAACTAAAAAGGTGAAACTTATAGGCAACAAAGAAAAGGAAGAGAAGAAAAAAAACCTGCAAGACAAAGAACAAATAACAAGCTACACAGCTAAAAAAAAATTAAAAATAACAAACAATTACAAGGACAAATGCAAAAACAAAATAAAGAAAAAGGCAAAACAATAAAGAAGCAACCAGAGGAAAGAGTTATCAATGGTTTATGGAATTGATTTTAAAAAAAATAATGTAAAACAACATAAATACAAGCATAGTAGAACCATTAAATCATAAAGAGAAAAAAAAAACAACAAAACAACAGAGCTAAAAGGGGAAAAATGGTCTATTTCAGTCCTGGGAGGGGCTTGGATGGGCTTGGATGAAAACTTGGAACCAGGCTATCGGCAAGCACGGCCTCGGAAACCCGGTGCACAAATGGAAACAGGCTTCTGCTGTTCGCAATGCAGAACAATTTCGCTGTGGCTAACACCTGGTTTAGGCAAAAGTCGTGTCATACGTATACACGGGAATCTCGTGATGCAAGAGTAAAGGCCCAAATAGATTATCTCCTTGTATCCCGATGATATAAATCCATGGTGTTGGACTCGAGAGTGCACAGAGGTGCTGACACAGAATCACAAAATATATCTGACCACTTCTTGCTGAAGAAAAGGCTAAAGTACAGACTTAGCTCAAGGAAGACTACTATGCCGAACCAGAAAATAGACGTGTCGAAGCTGAAAGTAGATTAGTAACGAGGAGAGTTTGTCCTTGAACTCTCAAACCGATTTGTTGTCCTTCAAGATGACACCAAGGAGGCAACCCCGACTGATCAGTGCCCTTACTGCCCCAAGATAAAGATTGAGAAGAAATGGAGCAAACTCAAGGACCATATCAATGAAGCTGCCTCAAACATACTTGGGTTTCGTCAAGCTTAAAACCAAGAAATAGATCTCAGAAAAGACACTCAAACTCTGCCAAGAAAAAGAAATGACCAACAAGAAGACCCCCCCCCCCCCATACAAAGTGCTACGACAAGAATGTCACAAATCAGGAAGAGCTGACAAAAAAGCCTACTGGTCTAATGTTCCCAGTGATATGGAAAGAGCCGCATAACGGAACGATACACAAAATTCCCATCAGATACTTGGAGAATGCACTGGAAAGAAGAAGCAAACTGCCATCCTCTTGCTCAAGGTGAAGGATGGGAAAATACTCACAAGAAGCGAGGAGTATATCGAAAGATGGCAAGCTCACTTCCAAGAGCTATCGAGGTCAGAAGACAAAAGTAATCGAAAGCAACCACTACTGCACCGCAGAACCCCCCACACAACCCGGGTTATGAAAATGTATGTACTGACCCATCTTCCAGGGATGAAGTAATTAAGGCGATCCAAGTTTTGAAAAACCATAAAAGCCCAGGAATAGATGGGATTCCTGCCGAGCTACTGAAAGCTCTCCCTGAGGTGGTGATGGTAAACTTCATAGCGTGATAACTGAAGACTGGGACAATGACTACATCCCAGATGACTGGAAGACCTCAATAATTATCCCTATCTTCAAAAAGGAGACCTAATGGACTGCAAAAACTACCGAGGTATATCCCCTATCCCCATTGCTGCCAAGCTGTTCGCAGTCACACCTTAAATAGATTCAGATACATCAGAAAAAAGCCAAACGGGACTCAACAAGCAGGATTCAGGACGGGCATGGGTTACTGTGACCAGATTTTTTAGCCTGTGACAGATCCTTGAACACCAGTTTAAACACCAACAGGAAACAATCCAAATCCTCATAGACTTCATTACCACGTTTAATTCGGTCCATCGTGGTGCAATATGGGAAGCAATGAGAGATGGCGGTGTGCCTGAGAAGATCATCAATCTGCTCAAGGCATACTATGCTGGAACAAAGGCCCGGGTAAGATTCGATGGCGATCTTTCAGATCTGGTCCTGATCGAGGAACGTGAACGTCAAGGCTGTGTCCTTTCACCAACTTTGTTCAACTTCGTCATCGATTGGATCCTCATGGTCCTGGACAAGTATAAAGGCGTTGCAGTGAGCCCGTCCTTCTCCGTCACAGATCTTGACTATGCTGACGATGTGAACATGCTTGCTGAATCTGCTTCAGAAGTCCAGGCTGTGATAAATGACATGAAAGTCAAAGAGCTTTCACTGGTTTCCAAATAAGCCTACCAAAAACAAATCCATACGAACAGATGAGATGGATAAAACCCCTGTTGCCATGAATGGTAATCAGATAGAGGACTTCCAGTCATTCAAATACCTCGGATTGAGGGCAAACCCTGCCGGCAAATTTTTTAGAAGAAATCCAGAGCCGCATATCGTCAGACTGGAGTGTCTTCCTTCAACTACGGAAGCATGGAAGCGGAGCGAAATTTGCCACGTACAAAGCTCCGAGTGTATGAAGCTATGGCTCTCTTTGTCCTCCTTTATGGATGTGAAACATGGTCATTTAAAGTAGCCAAGGCGTTGAGCTTGAATATATTAAACCACAAATGCCTTCGCTATGTCTTGGGTTTCCGCCTCTCAGATAGAATCTCTAATGAAAAGTAAATAGAAGATGTGGGGATCCCCACTTGTCTCGGACATTGTTAATAACAGGAATGAGAGGGTTTGGCCACACAATGCGCAGACCAGATTACCATATAAGAAAATATGTCTCAAATGTCTACCACTACCGGCATGAAAGAAAGAGGGCAGAAGGCCTAAAGAAGACGTGGATAGAAATAGTTAAGTCTGATCTGGAGCCAATCGGAGGATTCTGAAAAAACGGCCGTTGCTGGGATCGCCAGTGACTTGAAATGGTGGAGCCTGTCACTCTCGAGCAAAACCTATGGAAGGGGACATGTCGTCATCTGCTGGGCGCCATGATGAGTCTGGATACGGCTTGAACGTGCAACAAGTACAAGTAAGCACAAGGCTGTTATTATACTGCTGTCATAGAAAGAAAGGAGTTTCGCAGAAAAGCTGCGTTGCGGCTCAATTTTATTTATAGCCGCTAACAAATGTTTCTGTTTTATATTATCTACTTTCGGCTGTGATTTTTTGTCTAATGCTTGTCGACAGTTTCTATCGAGTCTAACTCAAGCGAATTTATTTCAATCGGCCTTGTCTTCTCACTTTTTTAGTTCTCGAAAACGTCATTTTTTCTCCGGGCTACTTCTAAATGTTCAGAAAACGGCAAGATAGAGGAGTTGTTAAATGATTTTAACACCTTGACCAACCAGTTGACTGAGTGGTTAAGGAGATCGACATCTTTTGTTGAACTTTGAAACCATGTATGTCAAAATAGACATTTCGTTGCTACAGCCAGTCGGACCTTGTCGAACCCAAAGATTCTTAAAAGCTACCGTAGATCAACGACTTGCATCTTTTTGGCATAACTTATGAAAATGCCGAAATGAAAATGAATCTCTGTATATTGGCTAGTTTTCTAGAGGGACACTAAAAGTGTCCATTTTTGGCTGATTTGGACACTTTTTTCCTTAAACGTTTTGGCAACCCTGAAATTCATCGCTTTCATCTATTCCAAAGCAAAGTTTTATGCTAGCCTATAAGAAATTAGAAGAGTTAAAAGAAATGAGAAACAGTAATGATGAAAAAAAACTCCCGCGGAAGGGATAAGTTCCGTGGAGACAGATCCAACACGCACAAAAGGCCAACACAGGGCCCTCCAATTAAAAAAATCACCGTAATAAAACACCTTACCATTTAAAAACCACGGCTAGATGACCAAATAAAAGAAATGGAAGAACAGGGTATAATTAAACAGTGTTAGCGAGTGGTGCTTTCCACTGGTAATAGTCAGAAAAAAAGACAATACCTGGAGATTATGCATAGAATTTAGAGCGCTAAATGCAGTCATGGTAAAGGATGTCATGAAATTGCCACGAATTGATACGATATTAGATTCCCTGGGAGGTTCAAAATACTACACTAGTTTTGACCTGATAGCGGGATATTGTTAAAAAGCCTTAGACCCAGAAACAAAGCACAAGGCAACAGTAATCTTAGACGATAGAAGAGCGTTCACATTTGAATGTGTGCCTTTTGGCTTATCATTTAGTCCAAACTGCTTTAGTCGACTAATGAATTTAGTGTAAAAAGATAACGAACCAGAAAGAAAAAAAGATACATTGGCTTACTTAGATGATGTAAATTTGTTTACTGAAAACCTGGAAGACCATTTAATTGGACTTAGAAGAATGCCAGGAAAATTCGAAAAAGCAAGGTTAAAATTAAAACCAGAAAAGCTAAAAATAGTAGTATCAAACCCAGTTTTTCTTGGACATCTGATAAACCAAGGTACTATTTCGCCAAATCCGGAAAAATTACGGTCCAGAGAACAATTAGAACCACCAAATAATCTAAAAGCTACAGATAAGTGTAGCTTATCTGTAAAAGAAAATAATAAAAATAATATCTATAAGCTTATCTGTTATGTATTAACAATGTAAAGAAATTCTTATGTAAAAGAACATAAAAAGAAAATAATAACTTAAATGTTTTTTTTTAAGACTTTGTAGTTTGGCCTGCTATTTGTATGCTAGAGAAAATTTTCAGCAATTATTAACAACATAAACCCTTTTAAAAATATGGACACAAATAGTAGTGTTTAATTTAGTTTCGTACCTCCTCTAGTTGACCTGAAATGGGAAACTTGATACCATTCGCAAAAAAGTCTGTTTTACTTTCTTTGATAGCTTGGATTACGCTATTGGGGGGGTACATTTACGCTATTTTTGGGGGGATTTGATTACATTTTAAAAGCAGAAGTAGCCCCAAAAATTTGAACATAATACCCTCAGTCGTTCTTGGGATACTGCTGAGATCCTTTATTGGGGATTGGCATTAACACAGTGCATTTTTATTTAATCTTAAGACAGCATTTAGTTTTTAAACATGATGGACAAATGGGAGGGTGGGGTGGGAGGGGCAGTAGTTGCCCTCCAACCACTTTCGACTATTAAAAAGGGCATCAGCCCTTTCTATTTTCAATCGAATGAGCCCTTTTCGAAGTTCCTACGAAAACTCCTTCGATACAAAGTGCCCTGGTCTAAATAAAAACAAAAAAATACATTGTACCCACATCGATCTTTACTATAAAAATGTCAAGCCTTCCAATCACTTTCGACTATTAAAATGGGCACAATGCCTTTCGATTACCAATCGAAATGAGCCCTTTTTGAGTTTCCTACGACAAAACTTTCTATAAACACCGTATTATTATGCCCCCAGGGCATAAATTACAACCCTTACCCAAAGAGCTGTGAGGGACGTTGTCATCCTCAAGATCTAATTTCCAGAACTTTCAACTACGTTAAACAAAATGGCTATCTCAAAATTTTGATTGGATGTGTTTGGGAGAATGGTGGGGCGTGAGAGGGGCGTTATTTGCTCTCCAATCACTATCCAACTATTAAAAAGGGACTAGCCCTTTCAATTTCCAATCAAATGAGCCCTTTTGAAGTTTCTACGACAAACCTTTCAATATAAACTTTATATGCCACAAGGGCATCACTTACAACCCTCGCCCTGAGGGCTGGAGGGGGGGGGGGGCGTGGTCATCCTCTAAGAACTAATTTCCAGAACTTTGTACCACGTTGAACAAAATGGTTATCTTAAAAATTTCGATTGGATATGTTTGGGGGAATGGTGGGGTGAGAGGGGGGTTAGCTACCCTCCAATCACTTTCGACAAATAAAAAGGGCAAAAGCCCTCTCAATTTACAATTGAATGAGCCCCTTTTGAAGTTTTTACGACAACACTATCTATAAAAACCTTATTTGCCCCCAGGGCACTAACTTACAACCTTTGCCCGGAAGGCTATGGGGGGTTTTGTCATCCTCAAATACATAATTTCCACAACTTCCAACTACGTTGAACAAAATGGCTATCTCTAAACTTTGAATAAATGTGATTGGGGAAATGGTGGGCGTGAGAGAGAGATTAATTACTCTTCACTCACTTTCGACTACTAAAGAGGGCACTAACCCTTTCAATTTCCAATCAAATGAGCCCTTTTTGAAATTTCTACAACAACTTTCTATATAAACGTTAAATGCCCCAAGGGCATGACTTACAACCCTTACACTAAGGGCTCTGAGAAGATTATCATTCTGAAAAGACCTAATTTCCTGAAGTTTCAATTATGTTAAACACAATGGATATCTCAAAATTTTGATTGGATGGTGGGCGTGAGAGGGGGTTAGTTGCCCTTTAATCACTTTCGACTATTAAAAGGGGAACAAGCCCTTTCAATTTCCAATGGAATGAGCCCTTTTTTGAAGTTTCTACAACATCGCTTTCTATAAAAACCTTATATGCCCCCAGGGCATAACTTACAACCCTTGCCCTGAGGGCTGTAGGGGGGGGAGGGGTTGTCATCCTTATAGACCTAATTTCCAAAACTTTCAACTACGTTGAATAAAATGGCTATCTAAAAACTTTGATTGGATGTGTTTGAGGAAAAGTGGGCGGGAGAGGGGGTTTAGTTGCCCTCAAATCACTTTCGACTATTAAAAAAAGGGCATTAACCCTTTGAATTTCCAATCGAATTAGCCCTTTTTTCAAGTTTCTACGACAAAGATTTCAATAAAAAACTTATATGCCCCCAGGGCATAACTTATAACCCTTGCCCTGAAGACTATGGGGGAAGTGTCCTGCTCAAAAGTATAATTTCTAGAACTTCCAACTGCGTGGAACAAAAATGGCTATCTCCAAATTTTGATTGGATGTCTTTGGTGAAATGGTGGGCGCGGAAGGGGTGTTAGTTGCCTTCCAATTACTTTCAACTATTAAAAAGGGCACTAACCATTTCAATTTCCAATCGAATAAGCCCTTTTTGAAGTTTCTACGACAAAACTTTCTATAAAAAACCTTATATGCCCCCAGGGCATATCTTAGAACCCTTACCCTGAGGGCTGTGGGGGGTTGTCATCCTCAAAGACCTAATTTCCAGAACTTCAACTACGTTGAACAAAATGGCTATCTCAAATTCTGATTGGATGTGTTTGGGGAAAAGGTGGGCGAGAGAGGGGGGTTAGTTGCCTTCCAATCACTTTCGACTATTAAAAAGGGCACTAGCCCTTTGAATTTCCAATCGAATGAGCCTTTTTTGAAGTTTCTACAAACACTTTCTATAAAAACCTTATATGTCCCCCAGGGCATAACTTACAACCCTTGCCCTGAAGGCTGTGGGGGAGTGTCCTCATCAAAAAACATAATTTCTATTGGGAAATCAACTACGCTGAACAAAATGGCTATCTCAGAATTTTGATTGAATCTGTGTGGGGAAATGATGGGCGTGGAAGGGGTGTCAGTTGCCTTCCAATCACTTTCGACTATTAAAAAGGGCACAAGCCACTCCAATTTCCAATCGAATGGGACCCTTTTGAAGTTTCTACGACAACTCCTTCGATACCAAGTGCCCTGGTCTAAAGAAAAAAAATAAATAATACATTGTGCCAACATCGTTCTTTACTTAGGCAGCGCTATTGCGCGCTGCCTATGATTGAACATTGTTGTAGACAATAGAAAATAAAACACTCTCTCCTTAAATAAAAAAAAAGTTGTTTCCTTAATAGCTATTCTTATTCAAATAAGCAAACATTCTTTCATTAGTGCCAGTTATACAATTCTCAAAGACGACATTTATGTGTTAGATGTGTATTACATTTGTAATACATTTGTTTGCTAAGCTTTCAATTTCCTTTGTCAACAATGAGAGAAATCACGAATTCTTTAATTTGTCACGACTATTGTAAGTTCTTTTATTAAGCTAATTGTGTAATTTTGCCTTATATATATATATATGTAATTTTGTACGTCTTATAGGAATAGCTATAATTTGGTTTATATAAGATGCTGTGAATATTTACTTAATCAGAAGGGAAAGGGGGTTCGAATTTATTGTTATCTGGTTGAACAAGAGGGGGGGAGGACAAAAACATTTTGTAACCTAAATAACAATGCATTGCCTATCTTGTAATCTCATATTTTAAAAAATCACTTCTAACAATGTTTATCAATGTTTGTACAATAATATTTACCTTTTTTAATATTTTTACGCAATTTTTTTTCTTCCTGAGTTTTAGTTGAATAAATTATGAGCAAATAAAAATAAATATATTTCAAGATCTATTTATTAACTAGGCATCGCAAAGGAAAATACTATCCTCGTCTGAATAAAATGATGCAAAAGATATATTACAGAATCTCCCCCCATATCTCCCCCGTAGATTTTGAAAAATATTTTTTTTAGGGCGTACTTTCATGCGTCTTTTTTATGTTTCCATTGAAGAAAAAACGAAAAAAAGATGAATTTTAGACCCCCCCCCAAAAAAAAAAAAATTACATTTTGCCTTACTCCTTAAATGTTCGTGAATGAATCAGGCCACTGACTCTCCCAAGGATAACTGTCTTCTTTACCCCCCCCCCCCCCCTAGCTACACCACTGGCTGTTAGTAAATGATCTTCTCACAATTGAAGATGCTTTGAATATATCAGCAAGTTACCCAATGCCGGGTTAAGGAAATGCCCCAATGAACAAAGACCATAAACAGTTGGTTTCTCATAATAATAGAAACAAACATTGCAAACGAAGAAGTTTTTTTGTTGTTTTTTTTTACGCCAGCAAAATTGAGATTTAGTAATGAATCAAAATTGAAAATATAGGAAATAAATTCAATGGGAAATAGATGGAAAATAACTTTCGATGTAAACTCTACTAAAAACTGTTAATACAGACTTTTAGAAAATACCCAGGGGTTATTTTCGGGGGCGGGGGGAACACATGGAAACCAAAGTAGCCATACTCATAGTCAGAATCCTTTGTCCGATGGGCAGGGTTTCGGTTCCTGGTGTCACCGGTTATTTGGTTGTGGTAAAAATCTGAGGAAAGTAAGCAGGAAGGGAGCGCAACAGAACAGGATGGCTGGGCCCAACCCCCCCCCCCCCCCCAATTACACTTACTGGCTGAAGGACCATGAAACGGAGATCAGCACCAACAATATGAACATTAAAAGTTCAATGCTGCATTACATACTTACTTACATAGCCATAGCTTGTTTTAAACAACAAGTAGAACAATAGGGAAATTCTATTTATAAGAGTGGAATACAACTATAAATGAATATTAAATGGCAGTGTGGTCTTCGTTTCTATTTACATAGCTGGTTTGAAAAACAAAAACAAAACAAATTGAAGTGTTTCTCTAAAGTGATCTAGATAAGGAAAATGACATATTCCATGAACCAAATTTGAAAATTTATAAACAAAGTGAAGATATTAACTCTCGTACTTCCAATCACCCTGTTATTGAAGAAGAATTTCCGCCTAAAAATAATCAAGTGAGCCTTATAAATATTTATTTCTTATTTATTTCTATACAAATATTTCTGGGAATCATTTTAACAGTTTCGAGGCCCCCCCACTCCCCTTCCCCATCAGTGGAAACTTTCTATATCCATTGTCGTTTAAAACAAAACCGTCTGAAGCCTCTATCCCCCTACCCCACGCACAAAATGACCCCATGTCCTTCCTTCGCGATAGCTGCCGCTCCTTCATGATATAATTTTTATGAAATAGAAAATAAATCAGTTTACTTAAAAAAAAAGTTCCAAGCAAATTTCAGTAAAAATTTGTCTGCAATAAAAAGAGAGATGTCACGCCGCACCTCAATTATTCAGGTTAAGCTAGGAAAAAACCTCCACTATGGGGTTTATTGAGATCTTTGGAAGCTATTGATCTAGAACAGGTAAACGTAGCTTCTGAGAATAAAATTAGAGCTAAAATATCCCCTTGGAAGCCGTTTTAAGCTTCTATATTTACCCCTTCTGTAGCCTATTCAAACGCTTAAGAAAATGCATAAGGACAAGTGTACATTTTAGGACATTAATTAAAAAAAAAACTCAAAAAAGAAGTTTCTCAAAGAAAAGTAAAGGCCATATTAAACTTAGGATCAGCAGTTACAAATAACTGTTAAAATTCAAACTCAAAACGACCAGAAATTACAATTAAAGAATAAATTAAACCCAAACAAAACAGAAATTAAATAAAGAATCATAGCAAAAAACACATACAACAAGTTCTAATATAGTTGAATAATAATCTTAAAGCGAGTAATGCTTAAATTGAATATGCAAATCAAGCTTAAAACAAAAAAAAAATTCTTATTGAAATCTTAATGAAACCCAAAAGGAACCAAAATTAAATCAACAAATCAATACAAACAAACAAACAATAGATACTAATATAAAAGAATAAATAAATGTTAAAACAAGTGAAACTTAAATTGAAAAATTCAAATCGAGCCTGAAACGAACAAAAATCCCTTCAAACAAGAGTTTGGGTATCGCCTCCTTTTCTCACTGTAAAAGCCTAAAACCTACTGCGTCATTGACACTTTGCTAAAAAAAAAAAACTATGTGTCTTGAACAGTCTTGAAAAGTACAAATAAAATCAAATTGAATATTTTGATATATAAGGATATTAATTGTTGAAAGATCCATCAGTTTCAAGATTTTATTTCACTGTAATTTCTATTTTTCATTTTCAATGCTATAATAACTAGAAAAGAAAATGTTTGTAATATAATTTGTTTTTAATGAAGCGCCAATGACACAGTAGGCTTAGGTTTTTACAGTTAGGGAGGGGGCAGTATCCAAACTCTTGTTTGTAGTGAAACTATATTCGTCTTGAACAATCTTATAAAGAACTAATGAATTAAACTGAATATTTGATACATGATGATATTAGTTGTTGAAAGCTCATCAGTTCAAAATTTTACCGTAAAATTTATTTTTATTTTCAATATTAAGTACAAAAGAAAATATTTGTAATATAATTCGTTTTCAGTAAAGCGCCAATGACGCAGTAGGTTTTAGACTTTTACAGTGAGAGAAGGAGGTGATACCCCAACTCTGGTTTGCAGTGATTTTTATTCGTTTCAAATTTACATTTTCAATTTAAGTTTCACTCGTTTTAAGATTTATTTATTCATTTATATTAGTATCTATTATATGTTTGTTTGTATTGATTGTTTATTCAATTTCTGCTCGTTTTGGGTTTCATTTATACTTCAATAGGAAATTTTTTTTTCGTTTCAAGCTTGATTTGCATATTCAATTTAAGCATTGCTCGCTTTAAGATTTATTCATTCATTTATATTAGTATTTGTTGTATGTGTTTTTTTGCTATGATTGTTTTTTAATTTCTGTTCGTTTTGAGTTTAATTTATTCTTTATAGTCATTTCTGATCGCTTTGAGTTTGAATTTTTAAGAAGTATTTGTAACTGTTGATCTTAAGTTTAATATGGCGTTTACTTTTTTTTTTAAACTTCTTTTTAGGAAATTTATTTTTAATTAATTTTTGTTCATTTTTATTCTGAAACTTTTCAAGTTTTTAAGAAATTCTTTATTGAAAATCATTTTTTTTTTCAACATCAAACGTTTATCAAAGTATCAAAAATAGCATCAAATAAACGATATAGTAAAAAAATAACAAAGTAAAGAGAGCATCAAAGTAAACAAGGTATCAAAGTAACAATAAGCAACTTGCATAACTTGCAGCCCTTCCACCGTAAATCGAATTTGTCCCGTAAATCACTAAATCCCAGTATTAAAGTAAATAAAGTATTAAAGTAACAATAAGCAAGTTCTGTAACTCAGAGCAATTTCCCAGGGGTTGGGGCGGGTGGTTCAACCCCAGGAAGCATAGTTATTTGGCTTTTTGAACTTTTTTGAACAAAATGACAATCTGAGAATTTTGACCGATACCCTTTGGGAATACGGGACGTGGGCTAGTTGCCCATTGATCACTTTTGACTCTTAAAAAAGAACTAAAAGTTTCAATTTCCAATCAAATGAGCCCCTTACAAATTTATTACGACCACCCCTTCCACAAAAACCTTATATTCTAATTATTTGGACTATTTTGAACAAAATGGCTATTTCAAAATTTGGATAAGATGCATTTGGGGAAAAAGGTACAGAGGGGGGTGGGGATTATTACTTTTTATCACTTTCGATTCTTAAAAGGGGCATAATAAAATTTAATTTCCGGTCGAATGAACTTCCTCCAAAGTTTATATGACTACGCCTTCCATAGGAGCTTTAAATGGAGGGGGGGGGTTCAAACCCGGAACCGTAGCTTTTTTACATTTAGACGATTTTGAATAAAATGGCTTATTCGAAATTTTGATCCGAAGCATTTAGAAAAAAAATGGTGTGGCGGAGAGGGGGGGGGGTGCATACCGTCCAACTATTCTTGAGTTTAAAAATCGGAGCGAGAGCCTTCAATTTAAATCGACTGAGCCTTTCCCGGAGCCTATACGATTACCCCTCTGATAAAAACCTTATATATGAGCAATGGACAGCTAGCATAACTTACAGCCCTTGCCCTGGGGCAGTGGGAGGTTTTGTCAACCAACGAGGCAAAATTATTTTAATTACTTCACTTTTTGACTATTTTGAACATAATGGCCATCTCAAAATTTTGATTGTCTGCATTTGGGGAAAAGAGGGCGTGGAAGGGGGGGGGGGGTCTCGGTGCCCTCCAATTACACTTGACTCTTAAATAGGGCACTAAAAACTATTATTTCCAACTGAATGAGCCCCTCCGAAGTTTATAACACACCGCCCCTTGCATATAAAGCACCTCTGGAGAGAAAATAATAAAAATATTGAAACTATATAAGATTTATATATTCTTTTATGTTTGCACCGGTTATATCTTTATGCTTGCTATGATCGTTAATTTTAATTTCTATTCGTTTGGGGGTTTCATTTATACTTTAACAGTAATTTCTGGTCTTTTTGAGTTTTAACTATAATAGGAATTAATTTCTGTCGGTCCTGAGTTCAATATGGCTCTTCATTTTTCTTTGAAAACTTCTTATTGTGCAAGGTTTTTTTAACTAATAATAATTAAACATTGAAGCCTTATGGCCTTTGCTATAGGCAACGTGAACACATGCCTCTGATAAATCATACTTGATTTATTCACACAAGATTAAATGGAACGAAAAAATAGCTTCAAAAAAGACAGTGGTTAGACTATTTGAATTGTTGACTCAGAGAGAACAGGATCATTTTGAAATGACATTAATCGGATTTTTTTGTGCTGCAACAATTTAGCATCTATCGCAAAGTATATATTTTAACCTTATTTTAAGTATAGCAGTAATTTTAAGCATTTTAGTTCTTTTCATTGTGAGAAAATTTCTGAGAGTAAATTAGTAAAAAACACTTTCATTTAATACAAGAAGTGACTTTATCCAGTTTGGATATTGAAGTCATTATGAGACTAATTATCCTAGTAAATGAATTTTCTTTTTATTTTGGTTTTAGAGGGGAGTTTTATAGACAAAGTTTTGGGTTACCTATGGGGGCTTCTCTTTCTCCTTTATTGGCAAATCTTTTCATAGATGCCATTGAAACCTCCGCTAAACACAGTTTTAGAATCTCCCCTTGTTTCTGGGGTAGGTTCATGGATGATGTGGTGTGCGTTTGGAAACATGGATTGGACTCCTTAGACCTATTTTGTAAGCATTTAAATAGTTTTGATAATAATATTAAATTTACAGTTGAATTTGAAGATAATAATAAATTAACTTTTCTGGATATTTTATTAATTAAAAGGGATCTCCATTTACTTTTCTCGATTTACAGAAAACCAACGCACAATGATAGGTATTTAAATTTTCATTCTTGCCACCCTATGTCGGTGAAACGGGGGGTTGTAATTTCATTAGTGGATAGAGCCTTTAGAATTTGTTCCCAGGAATTTCTGGATTCGGAATTGTTATACTTGAGGGATATTTTGTTTTGTAATAGTTACCCAATTAAGTTCATTGACAAAATAATTGAAAATAGACGGGTTAAACATGATAGTAGGGTTATCGGGGTTTCTCAGTCTTTAGATTTATATGTATCAAAATGTTTCATTTCATTACCATATGTACCTGGTTTGGGTGAGAACTTTCACGGGTTTTACGTAAATTTGGTACTGATACATGTTTCCAATCGTTGAGGTCAATGGGTAGTTTCTTTAGTTCAGGTAAGGATTTAACCCGGGGAAATTTAGAAAGTGGGTGTATAAAATTCCGTGTTCTTGTGGGAAGTTCTATATTGGTAGGACTCACCAACAATTTGTTGAAAGGTTTATTGAACACCGAAATTCAATAGAAAAAATCCTACAATTAAGCAAGCTTCCAGAAACTTTTGTTTCAGCTTTAGCAGAACATATTTGGTTTCAACCAGATCACAGTAAAATTTGATGAAGCCTTAGCTATTTCAAATGATAAGGGGTACACTCAATGGGCGAGGGAAGCCATATTAATTAAAAAACACATGTTTGCTAACCTTTCGATAAATAGGGACACAGGTAATTTAAATATTGACCCAATTTATGATAACCTTCTAAAGAGTGAATCAACAGTCAATAAGGGAGTTAAGATTTTAAATAATCACCAAGGGACTATTTTACCTGCTAGACCAAAACGATTTGCTTCAGTAATAGCTAACAAAAGGATTATTCCGCAACAGAATAATTTAAGTAATTTACAGTTTTTTTATTTTTCCTCAGTTACTCCGGTGTCCTCACTGAAGTAACTCTATAATAGCATCTTTTCCCTACGTGGATCAGTTTGCGTCAGTTGTAAATTTTTTTTTCGTGATGGTTTTATTGGTTTTTAGTTTTATCTTGTTTTTTTTTTATCCTGTTCTTCTTGTGTTTCTTTCGTGCTGAAGACGCCTTGTTTGGATACAGGCGAAATATCCGCGTTGTTTTACATTTGTTTTTTCTTTTCTTTCCACTGGCCACAGTCTCGTTTGTTTGTTTTTGTTTTTTATTCATTGAGATTTTTCTCTTTGTTGGTTTTTGTGAGAGTAATTCGACAGCCAATTACCTAGCTAGTTCTATTAGTTCTAATTAGTGTGTTTTGATGTATTTCAACATCCCCTAGAAAGCTCTTGAAACTTTTAACTTTCTTCCCATACAAAACTTTACCTTATTAGTCTTTGGAGGGGGGGGGGGGGGTCCGAGGCTGGTGATTTGTTACGTTAGCTTAGCATAGTTAGCATAAAGAAGAAAAATATAGCGTAGACAATTGGGGGGGGGAGATGGGAGACCCATCCCGGGGCGGAATTTCACTTATTTCCTCCGTTTCCGATTTAGAAGATTAGAGACTCTACGGATTGTAGAATTTCGGATCGTATATACGACCAACTCTTTGATAGAAACTTTATATGCTCCCTGGGCAATAAGTTGCCACCCTTCCCCCGGGCTAAGGGGGAATGTTGAACCCGAGTAGTTTTTCATCTCATCGTTGGACTATTTCAAACTAATGGTTATCTCAAATTTGGATCGGATGCATTTTGGGAAAAGAGGGTGTGTGTGGGGAGGGAGGGTAGATACCCTCCAATCAATTTTGATTACTCTTAAAAAGGTAACTAGAACTTTCAATTTCCAATTAAATGAGCCATCTTTGAAGTTTATACGACAACCCCTTACATAAAACCTTATATGCCCCCGAGACATAACTGATAACAATTGCCCCAGGTTCTGGGGGGTTGTGTCAACCCTTAAGTTTTCATTATTTGATCTTTAAACTATTTTGAACAAAACAGCTATATCAAAATTTTGATCAGAAACATTTGGGAAAAAGGGCTTTGGGCAGGGGGGGCTAGTTGCCCTTTGATCACTTTTGACTCTTAATAAGAAAACTAGAAATTCCAATTTACAATCGAATGAGCCCCCTCCGAAGTTTATGTGACCATCCCTTTAATAAAAACTTCATATGCCCTTGAGCATAATTTACAACACTTGGACTCCGGGTTCTGGATGGCTGTGTTATCCCTGGAGTTTTTGTTATATGATCTTTGGTCTATTTTGAACAAAATGGCTTTATAAAAAATTCCATCGGATGTATTTGGAAAAGAGGGTTGGGGGGAGGAGGTTAGTTACCGTCGCATCATTTTTGAATTGAAAACGGAATTAAAACTTTCAATTTCTAATCATTTGAGTCCCCAACGAAGTTTTTACGACTACCTCTTCCATAAAAATTTCTATATGCCCTCGGGGCATTAGTTATAACCCTTCCCCCGGAATCCTGGGAGGGGGGTATGTTGACCCCAAAGTTTTGTTATCTGATCGTTGGACTATTTCAAACAAACTGGCTATCTTAAAATTTTGATCGGATACATTTGGAAAAAGAGGGTGTGTGTATGTGGGGAGAGGAGATGCACTTCGATCACTTTCGTCTCATAAAAAGATCAAATGAGCCACCTTCGAAGCTTATACAACCACCCCTTACATAGAAACCTTATACAACCCCAGGGCATAACTTAAAATACTTGCCCCGAGCTCTGGGGGATTGTGTCGAACCTGGAGTTTGTGTTTATCTGATGTTTTGAACTGTTGTTAAAAAATGTCTATCTCAAAATTTTTATCGAATGGGTTTGGATGGAAAAGGGCGTGAGGGGGGGGGGCTAGTTGCAGTCGAATCTCATTTGACTCTTAAAAGTGAGCCAGAGCTTTAAATTCCCAATCAAATGGGCCCTTTCTGAAGTTTAAACGAGTATCCCTTCCATAAGAACCATATATGCCCCCAGGGCATAACTTACATCGCCTACCCCCGGGCACTGGGGGGTTTTGTTGACACCGAAGTTTTTCTTATCTAACCTTTGAACTATTTTATTTCAAAATGGCTATCTCAAAACAAAATTCTCATACATTTGGGGAAAAAAAAAGGGCGTGGCGAGGGGGGCTGCTGCGAGGGGGGGGGCTCTAGCTGCCCTCTGGTACTTTTTAGTCTTAAAAAGTGAACTGAAACTTTCAATTTCCAATCAAATGAGTTCTCTCTGAAGTTTATACGAGCATCCCTATTATAAGAACAGTCTATGCCCCGAGGGCATAACTTACAACACCTACCCCTGAGACCTGGGGGGTTGCGTTGACACCGGAGTTTTTGATATCTTATATTTCAACTATTTTAAAAGAAATGGCTATCTTAAAATTTTTATCGGGTGGTTTGGGGGAAAAGGGCATGGGAGGGGGCTATTGCCCTCGGATCTCTTTTGGCTCTTTAAAAAGTGAACTAGGACTTTCAATTTCCA
Organism: Artemia sinica; assembly: GCA_027921565.1. Lineage (NCBI taxonomy): Eukaryota > Metazoa > Arthropoda > Branchiopoda > Anostraca > Artemiidae > Artemia > Artemia sinica. The sequence goes on along the minus strand of JAPEVW010000029.1, from coordinate 2,296,747 downwards.
ATCAAATGAGCCCTCTCTGAAGTTTATACGAATATCCCTTCCATAAGAACTATATATGCCCCCAGGGCATAACTTACAACGCCTGCCCTTGGGCCAGAGGGGTTCAGTCGACAGGTTTTGTTATCTGACCTTATAACTATTTTTAACAAAATGGCTATCTCAAAATTTTTATCTGATACATTTGGGGAAAAGGGCGTGGGGGGGGGGGGGGGGGGGGGGGCTAACTGGCCTCCGATCACTTTTGACTCTTAAAAAGTAAACGAGAACGTTCAATTTCCAATCAAATAAGTCCTCTCTGAAGTTTATACGAGCATCCCTTCCGGAAGTCCTATATACCCCCAGGGCATAACTTACAACGCCTGCCCCCGGGCCCTGGGGGTTGTGTCGACAACGTAGTTTTTGTTATCTGACCTTTGAACTATTTTTAACAAAATGGCTTTCTCAAAATTTGCATCTGGTAAATTTTGGGGAAAAAAGGGCGTGGAAGGGGGGCTAGCTGCCTCCAATCACTTTTGACTTTTAAAAAGTGAACCAGAACTTTCAACTTCCAATCAAATGAACCCTCTTTGAAGTTTATTCGAGAATCCTTTCCATAAGAACCATATATGCCCCCATGGAATAACTTACAACGCTTTCCCCGGGCCCTTGGGGGTTTTGTCGGCACTGGAGTTTCGTCATCTAACCTTTGCACTATTTCTAACAAAATGGCTATCTTAAAATTCTTATCGGATTTATTTGGGGAAAAGGGCGTGGGGGGGGAGACTAGTTACCCTCCAGTCCTTTTAGCATTGCCTCTGATAATAAATTTTTCAAAAATTTCGGTTTAATTCTCATTTTCTTCTAATATAGGTTTGAGGCGTAACGGATAATGAACACATAATATTATATACTAATTAAACATGTTATAGATTAAACGGAATGATCCCTTTACCAGGAATCCTTGCCGTTCAAAATTTTGCTGAGTTTCGTTTCATTTTAGATGTCAAATTAGTCTTTCTAATTGGAATTTTGTATCTAAATGTGTTAAAAAACTTATTCCTGAGAAAATATATCCTAAAATGTATCCCCATGCCCCCATCCACAACTGCTATTTTTTCTGAATTTTCACAGATGTTTTCCAGAAAAATATCCGAATTTTCAGATGTATTCCAGAAAAATTGCTTACGGATCGTTTAGGGTACCCGACTGACTGACCGTATTTCAAGTAGTAGGCTCTATGATAAGTGTGGTTCAATCCACTGTCTATGGCTACAACGACAGATAAGCTGAGACGGCTAGGGCACGTTCTATGGATGAAGGATGCCGTATTGGCAAAGATTGTCCTTTTCGTCCAACTGTCTAGGGTTAAACGAAAAGCAGGTCGTCTGCAGATGGAATGGAAGGATGTCGAAAAGAAAGACTTAAGGGAAATAGGAATTTCTCGCGAAGGTGTAAAGATAGAAGTTTAAAATTGATTGGGATGGGGGAGTGTACACAGCTGTTGGCCTCAGGTAGCTTGGTGCTGCGGTAAGTTGTTAGCAGTAGTAGTAGTAGTACCTGAACCTGAGGTGTTATGGGAATATAAACAAATAAAAGTTATATCTGTGACAAAAGTTGTCCCATGACCTACGATCCCACCCTTTGATAAATTATCTGAGTTAATCCCTTGTTTATCTGAGTATGTTGAAATCCTTTGGCTGAGTCTCAGGCCGTAAGTACTCCCCAGTCCTGTTAATATTATTTCAATTGCTTTTTTCTATTACTATCACAACCAAAATGGTAACAAGAAATGTATATTCATCCAGCAGTTGCAATCAAGCGCTTATTTGGTTATTACTATACCTCAACACTGGACCTTTTCTACGCTTTCCCAAAGTCCTTAGGATGGATTCAATTTGCTCTTTTTTCTAATACTCAGAATATATTTAAATACAAAAACTACAAGGTGACCCCAGGTTCACCTTTTCTAGTTGGTGACCCCAAAGTCCTTAGGATGGATTCAATTTGCTCTTTTTCTAATACTCAGAATATATTTAAAATACCAACTACAAGGGGAACCACCATCTTGATTTTGATATTGGGACAAGTGTAGGCCTACTTTAGAAACTTTGTTTAGGGACATGTGTATTATTCCGATATTGAGTCAGAACCACCATTCGATTTTGACATCAGAGGGTCAAAATCCAAGTCCCATCTGGGTAAAATCGGAGTTTGGTGCCACAAAATGACAGAAAACGCCATTTTCCTATTGCACAGTCTTTTTGGTAACATAAAATGGGCTCTTAAAATTTAAATTCCGTTTAAATGAGCACTCTCCTGATCTTATAGGATCATTGGTTCAATGCAATCACTCCTGGGGGAAAAAAGGAACAAATAAGCACGTATCTATGATGGTTCTCCTGACAGAAATGTAAAATTCTAGTTTTTTTTAGATAAAGCCTAAAAACTTCTACAATTCTATGATACGGTGAATTTTATAAGATCACTAGACTATTTGAGGGTTTTCCCCTATTTCAATTACCAGGTATATTCCCTTTTGCTCGTAGCTTTTCATGGGTACTATTAAATACAATGAATTTTATATACTTAGAACCAGCATAAAAATACAAGTATATTGATGGATTAAATGTAATCAAAAAAAAACATTTTTCAAGGGTTTTAGTTACTATTCGGCCGACTCTTTCCTTACTTTATTCTGTATTGAAAAATATTGCATGTAGTTCAGTTACGTTGTTTATTAATAGATTTTCTGCATTCCCTGTTATGCTCCTTCCATCCTGTGTCACTTCATTCTCATGCTTCAAATATTCTTGTTTGTTTTCATCCTGTTTTGGTTTCTATTTTCTTAATTTTAATTGGCTTTAATAGTAACATAGTGTCAAGTCAATTGTTCCCTGGTTCGTCATGAAGTACTTCAGTGACATAATTAAAGGAGTAAGAACAGGTCTGAAGTGCAAAGAAAACTAAATCATTTGAACTACAAATAAAAGAGAATGAAGAGGTGATCCTATTTCAAGGAATTCTAAACATTCTAATGTAAAATCACTATTGCCTATGAGTCAGATATCTCAAAATAGCAAGCGAAGTGCAAGTCTTATTCGGAATATTAATTCAGAAGTGTATGTAACGAATATTACAAAAAGTAAAAAAGCCTTCAGTTTTTTTTACCACGACTAGTAAAGGACGAACTGCTTTACCATCGTTACCCAGGGCACCCTTTAAAATACTTCACTATAGTGTCATTTTTAATTGTAATCTGGAATTGTGACGTCATTCATATAGTATACGAAGAAGTTTTTTGGTCCAAACAGCTTTTATTTTAAATATTGTGTTTTGTCAATTACAAAATCCTGTACATGCATCATTTTCCCTTAACATGAGTCCTGAATTACATCTCTATGATTTACAAAACCCCTCTAGCAGTGGAGAAGGAAAAAGCAGAGATAAAGAGGACACGCAAGTGCTTTCGATGCAAAAATGTCTTAAGGTTGTTCAACTCAAGAGACAGTACTTTCCATGTATAGAGTTTTCGGTCACGGTGATTCCAATTGTGTACTTTTTATTTAATCTGACTTGGTTTCAATGTCACTAATTCTGGGTTATTATTGGCCGAGGTTTTTCCTTTACTATATTGAAGCTACCGCTGCAACCACGATCATCCCGTAAAACTTATTTCTTTACGACCAACTCCAAATTTTTCATTCCCCACCCCTTTAAAAATCATGTATACGTTCCTGAAGCATTGATGCTTATAAACTTGCATACGTCACATGAGTGACATATTTATTATAATATACCTGAGACTGTTCCGTGATTAGGATCAACTTTTCGGATCAGAATTCACTGTAAATAGATCGTGTCTTATACCAATAATAGGAGGTATAAAAAACGAAACCTGTATCTTGTCATGTCAACATAAACAAAAAACTTTAGTAACGAGTTCCATTACCTAGAGTTTTACTGCTAATGGTATGGAACCAGATTAATTTAATCAAAAAGAAAATGTAGACTGCCAATGCTTTCATTTTAACCCTAAAATTCAATAAAGGGCGTCAATTGTTGCATAATGAGGTGTGCACAAAGGATATTATTTTGGGAAGGGGAATTTTTAATTAGTAAAACAAAAGTTGTTTTTACAATCATAATGAACATATGTATTTCTGAATTTTTCTAATACGGCCATTATTTAAATTAGGCCATATTCAATACGGCCATATTTAAATTAGCAATGAATTTTTAATTAGTAAAACAAGAGTGGTTAAGACAAAAGTAGTAGTAAAACAAAAATAGATTAAGTCATCCTTAAAGACAGAATTATTAGATTTTTCGACTATGTTGAACAAAAATAGCTATCCCAAATTTTGATCGGGTGACTTTGGGGTAAAAATGAGAATGGGAGGGGGCCTAGTTGCCCTCTAATTTTTTTGGCCACTGAAAAAGGGCACTAGAACTTTTAATTTCCGTTCGAATGAGCCCTCTCGCGATATTCTGGGACAAACTGGGTTGATACGATCACCCCTGGGAAGAAAAAAAAAAAAACAAAAAACAAATAAACACGCATCCGTGATCTTTCTCCTGGCAAAAAATACAGAATTCCACATTTTTGCCGATAGGTGCATTCTTTTGCCTTTTTTTTTTTAAGGCGTTTATAAGCCTTTTTTAATGACGTTGTGGTTTTACTTATTGATTTTTTGGAATTCACTTATTTACATATTTACTTTTTTTACTTTTTTACTTTTTTTACTTTTTAATTTATGCCGTTTGCATTTGCTTAAATCTTCTTTTTACTCAATGAAAAAAAATTAATATTTGAAAATTGTTGGTATTTATGCCTTCATATACCGACACATATAGCAGATGCTTTTTCTGTGAAATTTAGAAAAAGGAACTCTAATAATTTGATTCACCATGCAATCAGCATCCTTTAATTACTAGCACATAATTCTCGCCTAATAAAATTTTTCCCTATTCTTAGAATTAGCTATATTAAATTATTCGAATAATTTTCAGTTTTTCCATGAGATTCATATAAGATATTTCTTAGAAATACAGGCAAATCTAACCGCTACTAATGTTTCTCTGAAAAAAAATCCTAGATTTAGGTTGATTCGGAGAGTTTATATGTAAGAAAACAAATAGCCCTCAACCGTTATCCAAGGAAAGATAGAAATATATTGTCTCGATCTATGTATACTAACTTTTATCCAACTTCACCACACGGGATTGGTGTTACATTGGTATCCCTGAGTCCCTTCCTCTTTGCTAAATAACATCCAACTGCCATCCCCGACTTACTTCTATATACGATTTTCTTCTTTTTTTTAGGTTGCACTTCAATCATAACACGGTGAGACTTTTTGCAACTGAAAAAGTATATAATTTATGTTAATTAAAACTGTCGCAGCTAGATCATGAAAATAAAAAAAAAGATATTAGCATGGCAGCAAGGGCTCCGCTAAAAAGGGGTTTTTAGTAAAGGTTTACTAGCTAAACCAAGTTGCACCCTGACTATGCCCCATGCAATTCATATTTCAGCAAGTTGGAATTCACAGTCTAAACCAAGCAGTTGAATGCTCATTTGCAGCTTTGTTGGTTACTCCTCGTCCCACAAGATTAGTTTTGCTTTGCAAAGTATTCTGTTCCAACCCTTAAGATGTAGTTAATTATTTCAAGGGGGAAGTGTTCAATAGAATCATAATTCGTTTCTTTCGTTTATGCAGCATTCGCCGTATATACTAATAATGCTGCCAAAATCAGATAAGCTAAATTTTTTTCTTACCCAACATCATCTCTTCAACTTCACCTTTTTCCCATTTTAAATGACTTAGTCTTCTTAAAATTGAACCAACAACCAAGGAATCAGTCATTTTGCTTTAATTTTTCTAGGATACTAAAATCATCAGAACAGCTAAGTCTAGGATAGTTTCTTTCCCATTTCGTCCCATAATCTCCCATAGCCTTTGTCACGTTTTATAAGGACAGACTATCAAAATGACCCATAAATATCGGGATAAAACGCAACCATGCTTAACTGCCAATTTACAGCGAAATACCCAACTAGCCTCCTTACCTAGCGTAACCAAGACAATTTAACAACTTACCCCTTCACAAAACCACTTCAATGGATTTATCTAGCACCCCATACATGAATAGGACCTTCGCTTTAGACAATCACTTCTATACTGAGAGCTTTAGCTCTTAACGGCAGAATAAAACACTTGTACTAATTTACAAGACTCAGGACTTCTTGGTTTTAAAATTAGTATATCAGATATCATCGGTCTTGTGACTCAAGAGCTTCTAAATTAATGATCTAAAAATAAAAATTTAATTGACACAACCTCTCCCCTACTCAAAGCCACACAGTTCTTCTTATAAAACTGTATCTATGGCCTCTTTAAGTCCAAATGCATCATTATAACAAATAATTTGATTCCTACAGAAAAATAAAATTAGTTATTCGTTATTATTTACAGTAGCTTTAAAAGAACTTAGCACATTCTGAAAATGTTCTGCTTCTTTCTCTTTAACTCTTTATTTATCACTAATTGTAGACACGTTTTTTTTTTCATTTTATTTCAATTTATTAGAAAAAATTTAATCAGTTAATTAGCTTTTTGCCTCTAAAGCTTAGCTTGTCTGAGCCGAAAAACAAAACAAAGAAAGCAAACAAAAAATTAAAAATCAAATAAACAAAGAGACAGAGCAAGTAAATAGAAAAGAAAAGGTTAGCATAAAGACGGTAATATAAAAATGAAAGGGAACAGACACAATAAATAAATCATAGAAACAGAATCAACAGAGGAGCAAAACTCACAGAGTAGCAAGGAGTGTAAAGCGTGAGAGCTTATCGGGTAAACGTCTATGACGGGCAGTGTGTGCAAGTCTTAGTTAGCAAGCAAAACTAGATTTGCAAATTCAGTCAATCCAGTAGTTGGGTATAGATCGGAGGTACGATATCTTTGATGAAGCCTGAAAGTAGGTTTAACGTCTTAATTCTGTGAAATTGTTAATGATTTTAGATTAGACCTGCTCTTTTCCAGTCTTTAATTGGGGACATATTCCCTCTCAATTCTATTATACCAATACATTCTGTGGCGCAGTGGATTTCACATTAGATTGGTACTACGTGACCCAAGCATCGAACCTTCTTCATTTAAAATACCTCACCTCAGTAACCTACCTCAGTTAACATCCATTTTCTACATTGTCAAATTTTAAATTCTTCAATTTTAACACTACCTGAAAAGTTTCTATCAAATTTTCATCCTGGACTCTATCAACGTCATAAACTCCTGGAAAGTGATTACAGCTTTAAATTAACCCTTGACACTACTAGATGGCGATCTTTACTTTTAACATAAATAACAGCACTCCTGTATACCCTAGTATCTTGTATTAATCCTGTAAATCCTCAATTTACGGTGTCATAATTATTACGGCTACCTGTCTTATCATCACGTGAATACCGTGTTAACTTATGGGCCATCTTATAACCAAATACTGTCTTGATTATAACTACATCGCCTACAAAATTGCAGCAGTCTGTAGCCATTGCTGTTTTCTTTTCCTACACCACATTTACCAAGGCTATGATATCATCACTCCCTATTTCTACTGACCTGGGTTTTAAAATTTCCTAATTAAAAAAAATAATACTTCTAAGACCCTGTCTATTTGTACCTGTAACTGTAAGTAAAATTCATGTGAGTCCCTGATATCTCCGTCAGTCGTTTTACAAGGGCATATACTAATATGACTGATACTCTGTACTTTTTAGTCATAAAAAGAGCGATTAATATTCCATTATGAATACCTTTCTCATCCTTTTTGTCTGAGCAAATAAATTCCATATCACCTAATTTCATTTTTCCTAACCCTGACATATGAGTTTCTGAAGTTCAGTTCGATATGTCTGAATTTGTCAGTAAAAATGTCGACACGATAGTTATTTTTTAACGTCATAACATTCCAAGCTAAAATTCTCATTTTCTTAAAGCCATTGAAATCACATCTCAGATCAACACCAAGAACCAAACAGCAGGAACTCCCCAGGACCTCCAATGAATGAGGCTTTTTGCAATCCTGGGCAAATCTTGGTCACTACATGGTTTTCAGAACTTGGCGATGTTTTTTTTTATCAACAGTCATATTCCTGAAACAGACAATCTCAAGCAAACTACCTTCGACTCATTATATATTCATGTCTACAAGTATTATATTACTACCATGGTAGATAAACATAGGAAAAGGTTGTTCAGCCCAAAAACGCTTGCCAAAACAGACCAAGCCCAGAACAATTAGCCATTAATCAAAAACTCAGTCGAGGCTCAAGCTACAAAGGCTCATTATCAGCAACAGCAGAAATATATTTATCTGACAACTTTAAAACCCAGTCCTTCTAATAAACTTGATTTTTTATGTGTTGTTGATTGTTTTTGTGCTTGATGTTTTCCTCGTAGTGTATCAAGCATAAATGTCCTTTTTTTCGGTCGGTGTCTTTTTTTCAGTCGGTGTCTTCAGTAAGATCAAAACTTATTGATTTTTGGCACTACATCTTCAGCGCGTACAAACAGCTCCTCCCATTTACTGTCATCAGCGGTCAGTGTAAATTTGTAAGTCACTGAATAATGGTGTGAATTTGTATTATTCGTAATTGCGAAAGCAGAAAGAAATGTGGTGAGCCGGCGAAGTGGTTTGCTTACGTAGGACTTTTTAAAAAGGATATATATATCCTTAAAAAGGATATATATATATATATATATATATATATATTATATATATATATATATATATATATATATATATATATATATATATATATATATATATATATATATATATATATATATAATATATATATATATATATATATATATATATATATATATATATATATATTATATATATATATATATATATATATATAGTATATATATATATTATATATATATATATATATATATATATATATATATATATATATATATATATATATATATATATATATATATATATATATATATATAATATATATATATATATATATATATATATATATATTGGCGCGTACAAACAGCTCCTCTCATTTCATCTGCCATCAGCGGTCCAATTACCTGGAACACGTATTTTGGCAGAAACTTTCTCAAAAATACCTTGAAACCAACTCGAGACTTTACAACCTACTTGTAATTCCTAAAAAAACATCTAATAATAACATTGCACTACTAATTACCGATTTTTATATATGTATGGAATAAATTAATTTAAATTTAGATTCTTTAAAAATTTGTGTAACAACGTTGAAGCCAAGTTTCGCGTTCAAGAGAATTCTGACTTGTCTACCCGTGAAAAGATCGAATGTCGCTTATGTTTATAGTGGTTTAAATGTTCTCCGGAGCACTTGCATCTCGGTCCGGGTTTGTATAATGGTTGAGATAGGGAATGATCATACTGTCTTATATCTATATACAGTGGTTAATCTCAGGAATAAGCATATCTAAAGACCTTCAATTATCTAGTTTTGCAACCATCACAATAAACGAATTGAAAAAATTAAGCAACGGAAATTCCGATGCAAGAATAACAAGTGTATAAGGGTCAAAAACACAAACCCCTTTCAGTTCTCTTCAATGTAGTTTACCTTATGTTGGCTACCTTAATGTTGGCTACAAAACATTCAAAATTGGCATCAAATTTTCTTGAAACCCGGCTTTAAAAGTGAATTGAAATTTGTCTGCCATTAAAACCAGTCTCTATTGTTGGTTCCCATTACAAAAAAAAAAACATTAAATAGTTATTATCACAATGAAACGCAGATCAATATTCATGAGATTGACTTCGAATAACAACAAGTTCCCTTTTTTTTAAAAATGACCCTCAGTCATTTTCTCATTTAAAATTTATTGGTTGTGTGTGTTTTTACGAATGTCAATCAGAACAGTAGAAGATGTCTTCATATTACATTTTTAAATTCTAAATACTTAGTCACCTAATTAAGGGAAACCAAATGGGGATCTCTCTAATTGGTTCTCTGTATGAGTTCCTCTCTAATTAAAAGAAGAACAAAAGAGGACACTATAGTGCTTCTCATGTTCAGTGACTTTTCTGTTCAAGGTGGAGGCTGAGTGGGGCTTTAATTTCCAAGTGAAAGGTTTTCCACAATGACTATTCCAATTGCCCGTTCCTTAAATTGATCTGACGGCATTTTTGAAGGTTTCAGACTCCTATCCAAAAATTTAGATGAATTTGTTTTCAAAATAACATTTTACTATTAAAACTAAATTTAAAAATTGTTACCATTCCTGAATCAGTAAAAAGTTGTATTTTTTTTATTCCACAGTTTTTGTAATGCATTTTTCAACTATTGGTTACTATGGATCGTTGACTATTCATTACTACGTTCCAGCTATTTTTGCAATTCAATCGTGAAAACCTATTCAACCAAAAGCAAGCCTTCGGCCAGAAAAGATAAGGCTGACTTGCATTTCAGGTATAATTTCAGTTTGCATTTAAGTCTCAATTCAAATTATTTTTTTTAATTATTATTAAAATGAATATTAGCACATAATGAATGTTGACAAGTATTACATTTAGTTACTACACTACAATCCTCTCTTCTGGAAAAGGAAGATCGAAGTTCGAGTCACTTACTAAAACTGGCTGCAGCACCAAACTGACTACTACTAACATAGCTAGGCACGCTTCTTCTCCATACCAACGTATCTAGCCTCCCTCTTTACACCCTCCCAATAATTTCCAGTTTTCCTTAAATCATTCACTATGCCCTCCCTCACCAAATTTGGGGACGATTTGCTTTCCGTTTGGCCCCTGGATGGTTGGCTGAAAAGGAGAATCTTTGACTGTCTGCCCTCTTTCATCCATAGCACGTGTCCAAGCCATCTCAACTTTTTTCTAAATATCATGGTTGCAGCGGTAGGTGCAACCTAGTAGAGCGAACTACAGCCCATAGTGACCAAAAGTTAAAAAACGCGCTTAGAAAAAAAAACTGCCTTGTGAAAAAAATCGACATCTAACACTGATTCAGGAAAGGTAACTATTATTTCGGTTCGTCTTAATAGTAAAAGTTTATTGCGAAAAGAAATTTATGGTGATTTCGAAAAAAAAAATCCTGAAACCCCTCAAAAATGGCGTCATATCAAAATGAAAAGTGTATCATAATTGGAATCAGCATAGTCAAAAAACCTAATGCAGGGAAAATACAGTCCCCCACCTTGAACAACAAGGAAAGTCACTTTTTTGCATGGGTAACACTGATCTGTCTCCCGATTTTTTTGATTTTTTTTTTGGGGGGGGGGGGCTAGCGGTTTACCAGAGCATCATAGAGAGATGCTTAATAGTAATTCTCACATCTACGTGCTTTTTATAAATTTCACCATCTGCAAGTGCCAAATGGCAAAAAAATGGCACTTTCTGTACCATTTCTCAAGAGGTGAGGCTAGCAGGATACCAGTACATCGTAGACAGATGTTTGATGGCTCATATAAAATCTATTTCTCATATCTACGTGCTTTTTTTTATAAATTTCACCATCTGCAAGTGCCATATGGCAAAAAATTGGCACTTTGGCACAAAAAGTGCCATTTTCTCAAGGGATGGGGCTAGCGGGATGCCAGAAACATCGTAGACGGATATTTGATAGCTCACATAAAATCTATTTCTCATATCTACGTTTCCCCTATATATTAAACTACCTGCAAGTGCCAAATAGCACTAAAAATGGCACTATAGGTGCCATGTCTCAAGTGGAAAAGCTGGGGCTATTGGGCTACCAGAACTTCTTAGAGAGATGTTTATGGCTCATTAGAAATCTATTGCTCATATCTACGTGTTTTTTATTAGTTTTACCATGCGTGTGCCATACTTTACTAAAAAACGGCACGTTTGGTGTCACTTCTTAAGTGGAAAAGCTTGGAAGTATAAAACGGTACCGTTGTAATAAATATGGTCCAGAACACAACTGGAGATTTACAAGAAACCCCTCCCGTATACTCCCCCTCCCAGACCCCTGCTTATTAAGTCTCATTAGTCTGTTGGGAGGATTCACTATAAACTCTTTAACACGGTCAGCCGACGTTGAGGCTCGCAAAATGATTTTTTAAAATATCGAATGTTCTTAAGAGGACGAAATTCATAGAATAACAAGTAATTGAATCTCGAAATTCCAAAAGAGTATTCCTTAACGTACCCTTTCCCCTCCTCCTGTTCGCAAAAGTTCAGCTTCACCAAATATAGTTTAATGCTCTCACTCTTTATGAGTGCTCTTACTCACTCTTTATAATAGAAACTTTTATTAACTCAATGTTTTATAATAGCCAATTACAAATGTATTGCTGAATAAGGTCCAATAACTATGCTTTTGGTGAAGACATAACTCTATAGTCCTTGGGAAAAGGTCAGTAAGTTACATAATTATGGTCCTACAAGAGCAGATGGATTGAATTCGATCATCAGACGCCGTAGTTCCGTTACCAGCGCGTTAGACTTTGAATCAAAATGGCAAGGGTTCAGTTTCTCACAGGCATTTTTTTTTTTTTTTTCAATCATGGTTTTGTGCCTTCTATATGATTTATTTTCAGCTAATTCACTATTTTTGTAATTCTTTTTTTTGTGATTGTGAATGTTCCATGCACTATTTTTGGAACAAATTACGCCCCGGATCCCAACCCCTTGCCACTTAGGGGTTGGAGAAGTGTAGGCATATAGTTCTGGGACCACTCAAAGTTGTATCTTCAAATAAGGATTACTTTTTGTTATATTTATTTTCTCATATTATTTCCTTTTTTTACTATTTAATAGACAGAATAAAACTATTTGTATTATATATAGAGAAATCATAGCAATAAGAACGTTTTTTGCATTTTTTCTTCTTTTTTTTTCTAGTTGTCAGGTTACTTTCCAACTTTTTCTTGTTTATTGCTGTTCCACACCTGTATGTCTAAAGTTTTTTTATGTTTATCAGAGGGGAGGGGGAGATGTTTAGTGAAATAAGTTAGACATACCGACATTTTGCTTAGGTTTTGCAAACCTTAAAAATCTTCTTTAGAAAAATAGATACTCTTTCCTAACTGTCAAGGTTGCCCACCTTCAAAAATCGTGTACACCCTTTTGTGTAGCATATATTTCTCGGCATTATTCGACAAACGATCAGAAATTAAACACTTTATTTTCAACTGAAAGTAAAGAGCAACATTTAAACTTAAAACAAACAGAAATTATTCCGTACATGAGGGGGCTCCCCTCTTAAAAAAATTAAAAAGATCAATGTAGTGTTCCTTCTGCATCAAATTTAAATTAAAAACGGGCAAAGATTAATTTTTTATTTTTTTTAAGTTTTTTGAGGGAAATAAAGAGTGAAGTTGAAACTTAAAACGAACAAAAATTATTGCTTCACGGTGTATTTAACATATATCAATAGAACTGGTACAAAAAAAAACAAATAATTATATTTCCCTATGTTTGTAGGATTATAGAAGACTAACACTTTACTGAAAACACGAAACAATATAGGAGGTTTGGTACAGTAAATGCAAACCGATTAAGGACACTTATTACAGGAAAATAATTAAGCATTTTAGGATTGTTGCAAATTTTTCTTTTCGTTTCATTTGGTAACACTTCTGGACAATGGTTCAGTCCAATGATTGGCTGTCGTCTTGGTTCTAAAAAGGACATGCCATGATTTGTTTGTAGACAAGTTTGAAGTGAAACCATCTTGATAGTATTAGGACTATAGACTGGCTTTAACTTTTCATCATAACTTGAAATTTTCTGTAGTAGAGAAAATTACTGGACTTTGAGAGTTCATATTATGGATATTTGATCTTCATTTTGAGTAATACTGAAGTGTATTTCTTACAATTTAATATTGTTTATTACTCACTGTTGGTATTATAGCTGGTGAGACCAAAGTGTTACCTGATCATCAATCCAATGTTTCTGTTAGCTGTTCAGTGACTTTGCGGTTATTAAAAAAGTATTTAATTTTTATGCTTATGTTTTTGAGATAATTTTAATTGTATACTGATAGTTACTGATATCACAGCTGGTGTAAGACTATGAAAAGCTTTATAGATTAGCGTGTTGCTATCAGGCTACATAATCACTTTCAACTAATAAATCAACAATCTTGTTTTTTTATACTCGGTTTTTGTGCTTTCAGTAAGGCGCTAGTCTTCTATAATCCTACAAACATTGGGAAATATAATTATTTGGTTGTTTGTACTAGTTGTATTGATATATGTTAGATATAGTGTGAAGCAATAATTTTTGTTCGTTTTTCCATTAAACTCTTTACTTCCCTCAAAAAATTTGTTTTTTAAATTAATAACACTTTGAGGCTATATAGAATCCAATTTTTCCTACAGGATATTGTTTGAAACACGGTTAGTCTGATGGGCTTTTTTATACTAAAAAAAATTATTAAGGGTACCTAAAATGATTTTCTTAGCTTAGATGTGTTTTAGAGGTATTTCACTCACTTAAGAGGTATTTATCTATAAATGAGCTCCACCATTTGCGGCCAGGGATGCGACCCCCCCCCCCCCGCCCCCCTTCTCTAGGAAAACTCTGAACAATTATCAAAGTATGAAAATGAGAAATAAGGTTCTCCTGTTTGACTTTTTGTTCCAATGATTTAAGGATGACTCTTGTTTTATTAGAATAATATACTTTTTTAGAAGTTCCAAAAAAAGGTAGCGTAAAGAGCGCAATGTGTAGGGGGCAGCCCCCCTCATATACGTAATAATTTCTGTTTGTTTAAGTTTTAATGTTACTCCTTAATTTCAGTTGAAAAGACTTGTTATTTTTTATTTAAATTCTGATCGATTTTAAATAATACCAGTAAATCCGGCTCCCTCTCTATGGAAAATTCCTTTTCCTCACGAAAAATTCCTCGATGGAAATATCATCCCACGAAACCTCCACTCCCACCCCTGCCCAAAAAGTACATGTACACTTCCCAATAACCAATACTAAATGTATACAAAGGGTAAAGTTCATAGCTTTCACTCCTTCCCCCAGAGGATGTGGGGGTCAAATCATGGTCAAAGACATATTAATTAGATGTTTTGACTATGTTGAACAAACCGGCTATCTCAAAATTTCGATCGGAAGACTTTGGAGAAAAAGTGGGCACGGGAGGGGGTTAGCTGCCCACTAATATTTTCATTCACTTAAAAAGAGCAATATGACTTGATTTTCGATCAAATGAGCCCTCTTTCGATCTTCTAGGATCACTGATTTGATATAATGATCCCTGGGAAAAACAAACACAAAAAAAAAAACAAATAAACGCGCATCCGGGATCTTTTTCAGCCAAAAAATGCAAAGTTCGACATTTTAGTATATATGAACTTGATACATCTACAACAGGGTTCTCTGACCTCTCAATTTTTGATCGAACCAGCATCCTCCGAAGTTTCTAGGACCATGAGGCAGAGGTATGGATGAAGAAGGGACAGTCCCCTCTTATACAGAATAAGACCAGAGATACTCCCATAAATGAAGAAGGATTTATTATAAATTTCACATTTTTGATGTATTTTTTAAAGTCTTCTTCCCCTCGCCGGAGACAATAACCCCCCCAAAAAAAAAAATCCTGAATACGGCCCTTGGGGATAACACATAAATCTATACCACCCTCCTCTTGTTTATTTCTTAGAACTAATTCTGTATTTATCTGATGGCTCAATGAGAGTTTCGATGTTTTGGTATTAAAATGTGCCCTTTGAGGCCCCTCCCTCCCTCCTAAACTAGCCAAAATATTTTTGAGGTCTATACAAATTTTACTGTGTTAGGTAAATTTCCTGTTGCTTTGCATTTCCAAACATGGTATATAAGGGCTTTAACACTCTACAATGGGGTTCGGTGATTGTTTTGTAGTTAGGTGGGGAGGGAGATGCCTCAAAGGGTGCATTTTAATACCAAAACATCCCACCTCTGAATGAGCCTTCAGATAAATACGGAATTTAGTTCTAAAAGAGACAAGGATAAGGTGAAAGTAGATATTGATACAAAATCCCCAGGGCCGTATCCGGACTTTTGTTTGGGGGGTATTTTTTTAGGGGGGGGACAAAAAACTATGAAAAACATTAAAAATATGAAACTGATATTTAATCTCTCTTGATTTCTGGGAATATTTCTGGTCTACGCTGTTATTATGAGAGTGGAGTGACATTGACCGCAAAATGAGCAGAATCATTCCGTATAGGAGGGGGACTTAAACTTTTTTGTATGATTGTTAAATTCAATAATTGTAAATTGATTGGTACCCCCCCCCCCGCTTTTTAGTTTTTCAGCTCAAGAATTGAAATGTTGGATTGCAATTAAAATTTTGGACAGAATTTGAATCGATCGTAAAAATTGGTGATCAAATGTAACTTTCCTGAAAAATAAGTATTATTACATTTTAACTTCGTTCAATCGAGAATTTTGAGTGAGAGAAGAGTATGTTAATTGTGATGGACATTCTGTGTGACTTCTGATCTCCCATGATGCCAATGCCATCAGAACCTCTACAAATAGGGTTCTGTAATGTTCAAAAATACATTATATACAAATATTTTGAAACCCATTGGAACATAGTTGCCAATATGCATAGAAAATAGAAATATTAGTGTTTCGAACTGCTGACAATAAGTTTCTACTAGCATATGCTCCCCCCCCCCCCCCCCCAAAAAAAAAAAAACAATTATCTGGCAAGGCTCGTGATGGCCCGCCTCACCTTTTTCTGCATCTATGCCAGAAGGCAGGCTAAAGTAATATTTTATGCTACACAGATAAATATTGCAGCAATGGAAAGGGGCAGTATTACCTCCCACCACCACCACACACCACTGACAAAGGCGTAGATTTAAAATATTCCTGGTAATCAAGAGATATCATATATCAGTTCTGAAGCCCCCCCCCCACCTTTCCCCATCAATTCTAACATTCTAAATTCATTATCATTTAAACGAACCCTCTGAAGCATTTAGTCTTTCTATTTGGAATTTTGTCTCTAAATGTGTTGAAAAACTTATTCCTGAAAAAACGTATCCTAAAATGTTTTCCCATGCCCCCATCCACAACTGATATTATTTTGTATCCCCCCCCCCTCCCACGGAATATTTTCTGCGAGCGCCCATACTATCAATATAACTCAGGTTTGAGAGATCTTCAATGTGAGACTTATTCTGCAATGAATAGTAATCGTTCCCCTTGTGCTCGTTGCTATGGTAATAAAGATGCTTCGATGGAGTTGATTCCTCCGCTGCACCATCTTTTTTCTTTATCAACCAAAAGCCATTTAGGGTCAAATTTCCCAAATTACTTAAAATTTTCTATAATCCATGCTACTAACGCTGATAGTCCAATTTTTTCCTGATGTTTTCCATAGAAATTACCTGCGGATTGTTTCGGGTTCCTGAATAACTAACCGTATTTCAAATAGTAGGCTCTATGAAAAGTGGGCTTCAATCCCACTTTGTAGGGCTCGAGTCCGAGCTCGTCCATTTATTTTGAATTGAAATTATCAATTATTTTGCAGTAGGTTGCATCAAGACATGGCTAACTGTAGAAAGAGAAAAACCAAGACAGATAGTTCAAGTAATTGAGATGGCAATCTATTGTAACAATCCAAGCTGAAATTCTCATATTCTTAAAATCATTGAAATTATTTTGGTCTCAGGAAAAGCTTTGGTCCCGGAACCCAGTGATTTCAGATCTACACCAAAGCGCTTAAGAACCATACATCAAGAAGTCCCCGGGACCTCCGATTGAATAAGGCTTTTTGCAATCCTGGGCACATCTTGATCACTACATGGTTTTCCGCACTTGGCGATGTTTTGTTTATCAACACTATTATTCCTGCACAGACAATCTCAATCCTACTACATCCGACTCATTATATATTCATGTCTACAAATATTATGTTACAACGGGGAGGCTGCCAAAAAGATAAATATATGAAAAGGTTGTTCAGTCCAAAAAACGCCTTCCAAAACAGACCAAGCCCAGAATAATTAGCCATTAATCAAAACTCAGTCGAGGCTCAAGCAAAAAAGGCCCATTATCTGCAACAGCAGATATACATTTCTCTGACATCCTTAAAACCCTGTCCTTCTAATAAACTTGATTTCTATGTGCTGTGGATTGTTTTTATGCTTGATGTTTTCCTCGTAGTATATTAAGCATAGATGTCGGTGTCCATATCATAGATCTTACTATTTCCCGTAAAAGTCATATTATTCTGTTATAAAGTAATAAATAAAAAACCGAAGCACAAAAACATGTTGTTTTAATTATTATGCATTCAACACCTGGTGCGTTTTTTTGTTAGCTGATTATTAATTCCTCAGTTAATCTCTTAAATTTGCACCTAACATTTAGTTCGGTAACAGAAATTCTTATGCTAAAACCATATGGGTTTGCTAAAACCTGACAATTTTTTTAAGACTCGTAATCTTTTTTTTTTTTTTTTTTTTTTTTTTTTTTTTTTTTTTTTTTTTTTTTTTTTTTTTTTTTTTTGTCAGGAACTAAGATCAGAAATTAATTACTACCCTAATTTTACCCATTCCCCTTATGAAATTAAAAGTTCTTATAATCACACTCGATAAATGTGAAGTGTCGGCAAACGCTGAAGTAGCGTTAACAGTTTTTGTCAACATTAGTGCCAGTTTCCACTGCCATATGTAACCGATACTCTTGGCTAAACATCAGCATTTTCAAACTAAAACAATCGCCATTTTTTTTTCCTTCTGAAAAGCTTAATTATTATAAGCTATAGATAATGACAACCTTTCTCTAATACTTTCAACTCCCTCCCTCATTAAGTAAACTTCCAAAGTGAAGTAAATACGCGTTAGCTAATCTCAAGAATATACATTAAAGACCTTCAATTATCTAGTTTTGCAATCATCATAATAAACGAAATGGAAAAATTCAGCAAATTGAACTCCGGTGAATAACAAGTGTGCAAGAGCCAAAAGCTGAAACCCCTTTCACTTCTCTTCAATAAAGTTTTCGATAAAAATTACAATTGTGGCCTATGATAAAGGGACATGTTTAGAAAACAATTCTTACTTTAAGATATGTATAATGATCCTAGTTAACATATTATCCAAGGGGAGAACCTTTATCCTCATATCTTTCCTCTTTTCCCTTCTTTTTCCAACTTTAATGAAAGAAATTTTTATTTTTTCCATGCTTTCAACATAATGTGTAAATCTTTCGAAATCGTTGCTATAAATTATTTTTATAGGTGGCGTTTATTCCTGTCGTTGTTTAACAGTGCAATTTTAGTCAAAGTCTTAATACAAGGACTTGGTGTGAAAATGCAAACTTATCTTATCAGCAAATAACCGAGATTATGCTGATTTTTTGCAATTTGAATAGAGGATCGCATATTCAGCAATCATGATTGATGAAATTGGCATTTCATCAACAACCGCCGTTGCTTGGCAAAGTTTTTTTTTCGTGAAATATGCCTTGATTTCATTGAAAAACAGTGGTAAATTGGGTGGTCCCGGAAAAATAGTTGAAATTGACGAAGCCAGGTAGGGAAAAGAAAATATAATAGGGGACGTTACATTGAAGGACAGTGGGTGTTTGGAGGAATTGAGATGGACACTGCAAATTTTTTTATTGCTCCTGTTCCCGACCAAACAACAGACACACTACTGGAAATCATAAAAGAGTGGATTCATCCAGGAACCACTATAATATCTGATTATTGGAGCTCTTACAATAGATTAGGGACACAAGGTTTTCAGCACCTAACTGTGAATCATTCTTTAAATTTTGTGGACCCTGTGACTGGGGCCCACACTCAAAATATTGAACGTCTAGGGCGTTCAATGCGTCAAGCGATCCCCAAGTACAGGAGATCGGACAACCACATAGCTGGATATCTTGCCAAGTTTTATTGGAAATATATTTTCGCAATAAAGGGGCCAGACTTCATCATTTGTTGCTACAGGCTGCTGAGTTATACAAAAACAAACCTGATATTCATCAGCCAGATCAAAGTTTACCAGGCACCAGTCAAGGCACCAGCCAATAACTAAATTTGATCAAATTTATCACTACAAGTGGCTTGATTTATGACATTGTAATTTAATCATCTAAATCATCTGATCATTAAAAATTAATCACCTGTATAATTCCCTCTGATTGTGAAACTGCTAGATCATCCTAGAATCAAAAAAAGGTAATTTTTACATCCATTTCATTTCATCTCAATTCTGTTTTTTATCAAACATGTAAATGGTGGTTTATTTTGTATTTTTGCCACACCATTTTCTATCATTAAAAAAAAAACTATTATACCCCCTTCCCCCTAAGGTGCAAATACATAACCAAAATTGCATTCTGATTCTAAATATAACCTTCATTTACATCACAAATTAATTTTGCCCCCACCCCCCTGATGTGCAAATATATACCCTGATTTGGATATATTTAGGAGTTTGGGTACAGTTTATTTAGTTATATTAGGTTCAGAATGCAATTGGGTTATATATTTGCACATTAGGGGGGTGGGGGTATATACTCTATTAATATATAGGTTTTAAGAAATTCATGATTTTTTTTAAAAACGGTGTGTATATGTATGTTTATAGCAATATTTTGTATTTTCGCCACTGCTTTGTCGATCATTTAAAAAAAACGGAATTAACAATGATCAGGATGAACGCCATCTATTAAAAAACAATTTATAACAACGATTTCAAATGATTTACACATTATGTCGAAAGCATGGAAAAAATTTAATTTTTTTCTTTTAAGTTGGAAAAAGAAGGAAAAAGAGAAAACATTTGAGGATAAAGGTTCTCCCCTTGGATTATACGTTAACTAGGATCATTATACAAATTTTAGAGTAAAAATTGTTTTCTTAACATGTCTCTTTATCATAGGCCACAATTGTAAATTTTTATCAAGTTTTCAAAAACAAAGGTGAGAATTACCTATACCAATTACCTTAATGTTCGCTTCAAAACATTCAAGATTGGCTTAAAATTTTCTTGAAATCCGGCTTTAAAAGTGAATTGAAATTTGCCTGTCTTTAGAACCAGTCTCGATTGTTGTTCCCATTGCCTAAAAAACATTAACTAGTTATTATCACAATGAAACACAGATAGATATTTATGAGATTGACTTCGAATAACAACAAGTTCTCTCTGTTGAAAAATGACCCTCAGTCATTTTCACATTTAAGGTTTCTTCATAGTGTGTGCTTTACGAATGTCAATTCTTAAATCCCCTCCCCTTTTTCTTGCTCCTATTCCTCCTGAAACCTCTGTCACATCTCTTAAACTCCTTGGTGTTACAATTTCTTCTAATTTGAAATGGGATGCCAATATAAATAATATCCTACGACAAGCAAACTCCTCGCTTTCCCTCCTTAAACTTTTAAATAAATTCAGTTGCCCCCAATCACATTTACTACAAGTATACATTTCTTTTGTGCGTCCAATATTAGAGTACGCTTGTCCTGTATGGCACCCTGGCCTCTCTAATGAAGCAACACAAAAAATTGAAAATGTCCAAAAGAGAGCTCTAAGAATTATTTTTAAAGAGGGCATGATACCATATTTGCATTTGTTAAATATTTCAAACCTAGAGACCCTCGAGAGACGAAGAAATAATTTGTGCCTCCGTTTTGTTAAGTTGCAACTTTTGAACCCCCGTACTGCGTCTCTTTTCCCTGATTGCCATGTACCTGATAGAAATCGTCCTCCACGAACTGTGTCCCAGCCTATCCCACCTTATCTCCCATTCTTTGTACTACCTTGCGGTATAAGAAATCTTTTATCCCCTTTTTTTTACTGACCTAATAAATAGTGGTTAATTTGTACATAAATTTTGTCTTTTCTCTTATATAATAAAAGAAACAGCTCGTTTTTCTTTATACTCTTTTTTTTGTCCTTATCCCCTTTTATGTTGTTTTTTAAACATTTTTTAATGTGTATATTATTTATTTTTTCAGTTTTATCAGTTTTTATCTTTTTAACTAGTTGCCATTTGCAGTTTTTAATATAAGTGACAAGGAATCATAAAGCATTCCGATATTTAATTATTTATTTATTTTTTATTTTTTTACATTGGTTGCCAATTTTTTAGTTGTTGTGCTTTTGTTATGATTTTCTTGCTTGTTTGTTTTTTTATGGACTTCGAAATTCGAATTCGGCCCTTCGGGGCTTGTGATAGTGGTTTCTCGAAATAAATATATCTATATCTATATTACATTTTTAATTTGTAATACTTAGTCATCTGATTCAGTGAAAGCAAATGGGGATCTCTCTAATTGGTTCTCTGTATTAAGTTCCTCTCTAATTAAAAGAAGAACTAAACAGGACACTATAGTGCTTCTCTTGTTAAGTGATTTTCCTCTTCAGGGTGGTGACTGAATGAGGTTTTAATTTTCCTGTGAAGGGTTTTTCCAAATAGCTTTTCCAATTGTCCGTTTCTTAATTTGATCCGACGGCTTTTTTGAAGGTTTCAAGCTCCTTTCCAAATTTAGATGAATTTCTTTTCAAAATAACATTTTACTATTAAAAATAACTTTAAAAATTGTTACCATTCGTGAAACAGCTACAAAGAAAAATTTTTTCCTTCGACAGTTTTTTAATACATTTTTCAACTATTGGTTACTATGGATCGTCGACTATTCATTACTACGTTCCAGTATTGTAGCATTGCAGCATTGGGGAGGGTACTATTACCCTCCACCATCAAGACTACCACCAAAACGTAGCAGCAAATGTAGCAATATTGTAGCATTAGGAGAGTTACTATTACCCTCCACCACCACCACTACCACAAAACGCAACTGATAAAGGCGTACACTACAATTTCTTCTGTAAATCCAGAGGGATCATACACCAGTTCCAAAATACCACCAAGCCCCCCTCAACGAAATTCATTCTATATTCATCGGGAGGGCTTAATGTAGGATCTGTGCAATTAAAACAGACCCTCTGATGTATCTATCCCCCCCCACGTACAAAATGACGCATCGTCCAGCTTCAGGGTAGCTGATGTGCACTTATAAATCCTTGCGCTTTCCGTTTTCCGGAACGCAAACCTTCTTTCCGGCCTGCGAACATTAACATTAAATTTCAAACCTATTCTAGCACCCTGAACTCGCAAAACCTCTAAACGTTTATTCAGTTTACCAATATTTTCATCTAGTATGTCTGTAATAGGGGTCGGCGCCGTTTCTGTTTCTGTTTCTGTTTCTGTTTTTTTCTACCGTTTTCTGTTCTGTTTTTTTTTGGGAAAACGGAAAAAACAGAAAACAGGTAGCCGTTTTTTTAGTACCGTTCCTGTTTCTGTTTGGTTTTTTTCTGGCCGTTTTTGCCGTTTCTGTTTTTTTTAAACCCGTTTTTCTTCATTTTCCGGTTTTGATTACGAATAGCACCATAGCGCAGTCTGGCGACTTTTATTGGATTAGCGATACTTGTCATCTATCGAAAAGCGCTGTCTTTACGTCTTCCGAAGAAAAGATTTGCTATTGAAGAGAATGAGCTTCTGCATGAGCAGAAGCGGAACTGGATTAGCGATACTTGCCATCTATCGAAAACCGCTGTCTACGTCTTCCGAAGAAAAGATTTGCTATTGAAGAAAACATTCGCCATAGTAAAACTTAATCTAAAGCAGTCTACTTGGATTTACACCCTTTGGTTAGTCTTGGTAAGTAGATGGTTACCTGGTTGGGTAAAGGTGCAGATTAGCTACCCCAGTAGCAGTAGCGTAGGGTGCAGAGGCCCTGAAAATAGAACCAGGATATACACTAAGAAGTGATTTGTTTACATCCAGCTTCTACTTAACCCTATCTGAACAAATTTACAGCCCAATTGACTGAATAACATACAGTAAGTAATAAGTTGTTTTTATCAGGGGTTGCTAAACTGCACGTTCACCCAGATTAGTTCCCCCTGTAGTGTAGGGCACAGAGGCCCTACCAACAGAACCAGGATATACAGGGTGAGTTCCAACCATTTAATTTTCATTACCCTAGTAAGCCCTGTAGCACTAGCAGAAGCGGAACTACAGAAAATCTTTGATATCCAATGGTCAGATATAGGAGCTACTCAACGAATCTTGCTGATTTTGCCTCTGCTAGTGCTGCAGGGCTTACTAGGCTTACGAAAAGTAAAAGGTTGGAACCCAGCCACAGTAAGAGATTTTTTTTATCCTGTTTCTACTGGACAGTATATGTGCAACTTTACAGCCCAATTGAGTGAATAATATACAGAAAGAAATAAGTTGTTTGATCAGGAGGAACTAATCTGCACCTTTACCCCTGGTTTCTCACATCAACATTATTGAATTAGTTGATTGAAATTTATAATCAAGGGACTGTTAAACAAAGGAGTAGGCTGAACGTGTTGATGATCTACCCTTCAGCATGAGGGTATAAAATTCCCAAATGACATGTTGATTTTAGGCATGTTCACTTGCAGCACCCAGGAAGGAAATGTGAATAGCCTCGATATTCTTTACCGTAAAAATGTCATATACTTTAGTAAATATTTGGAGCAGCTTATTTCCAATGGTCTAATTAGTCAATCTATTATCTGCATTATAAAATCTTCTAGCTACATCAGAGAGTTCTGGGCCTACGCTTTACTTTTTTCCCTGCTTTTTTTAATATTATACTTTTATTTCCCTTAATATAACATATGAGGAGTATTTACAAACACAGAAAAAAGATACTTGCTTATGGAATAAAATTATGCTCTGTCCTACAGAGAAGTGTCTTTTTTCCTTGAATTGTTCTTCTTTCATGCTCTTATTTGCAATCACAGGAGTAATTAGACCTGCACTGCTCCATGCACTTAGTAATGATAAGCTTTGCAGGTACCGATACACATGCTGTCATAAATGGCATCAAATCTGGCATGAAATATTTCATCAAGTTCTGACTCAGGACTTGGAGAGGGCCCTCCATCAAAGAAAGTCAAGTTCTGGGAGCAACTTGGGACCAGGAATAGAAAGCTGCTCTAATTACCTGCAATTACTGCAAAAAAGATGTGAAGTCAACAAAGGGGTCTGCAACATCGTTTAAAAATCACCTTATGGCTAAACACAAAATTGCTGAACAACCTAAACCAAGTACTGTTCCAAAGAAGTCACATTCTACAGCCTTGTCTCAGCTCAGCATGCCGAGCACATCATGTGAAACTAACCCAACTCGATTTGAAGGCACTGGAAAGAAAAGGGATATATGAAATTTTTAGAAGTCAACAAAGCAGCAGCAGCTGAAGCTGAACAAGTTGTGTAGCAAAACGGTTTGCATTGACAAGCTTCCTATTTCAATATTTAAAATACCAGGAGTAAAGGCTCTAATCTCTAAACTTACAGGAGGTCTTACTGGCCCCTCAGCTCGTACTGTTGCAAGACATCTAGTTACAGCAAAGAAAAGGAAGGTCAAGCAGCTCAAAGCTGAACTCCAGAAAGTCCGGAAAGTGAATTTGACCCTAGACTGCTGGTCTTCAAGAACGGGGTCTGGCTTTCTAGGTATTACAGCTCATTATGTGATGAAAAGCACTGACGGCAAGCTCACTTTGGTGCATAGAATCCTTGAGTTTAAGAGACTAAAAGTTGCTCACACTAGCGCCATTATTCTTCGTGCAATCCGTAGTAGCCTCCAGAAGCTCAGAATTCTACGGAAAGTCTACTTTATAATTACTGATTCGGGAGCTAATATAGTATAGGCTCTCAGAGACGGTGCCATTATGCGAAGCTCATGCTTTGCACACAACCTGCATAATGTGGTGAATAATGCCCTTAAGCTGTGGGAATGCAGAAACCAGGCAGATTTAGTGAGTGTTCCCCACCTAAATGATTCAGGATCCATTTCAGAATCTGATGACAACGTTGATACTGCTGAACAAGATGACTTTCCTGACCTGATTGTAGGAGATGATGACATTGAAGAAACTGAGTATACCGACTGCAGTAATGATGATGATAGTAGCTCAGAATTAAATGATCCAGACCTTGACAGCGATAGTTAGAGCTCAATACCTAGACAAAGAGGCGTCTCTAGTGAAGTATTGACGCTGGGACCAGCACTGGTAAAAATACGAAAGCTGGTTAGAATCCTGAAAGTATCTTCCAAATCCCCACGATATTTTTGAAGCTATCTGCAAGACATATAATCTTAGTCCATCCATCAAAAAGACATGAATGTTCGATGGAACAGCACACTTACCATGATAGAAAGGTATTGTTCCCGAAAAGAGCCACTGCACCACTTCTTCAACCAAAACCTACGTGACACTAAGATTAGAGAGCTCGAACTTCACAGCAATGAGTGGTCCATCATGGAAACTGTCATTGAGGTGCTTCGCCCGTTCAAACAGGCAGCAGTGATAGCTAGTGGATACAATTATGTTTCGGCAAGCAAAGTCATGCTGATGATCAAGGGATTACTGTTGTTTTGTCAGACTCCAGATACTAGTATTATGGCTGAGTCAATCAATGGGCTGAAGGAAGGAGATATTTTTCAGTCAGTCCTAAGTTTGATATGATGCTCTTCACAAGAGCTGGCTTTTTGGATCCTGCAATTTATGAAAAAATGACACATGTAGACAGAGTGTCAGCTCGTCAGTCCATCTGCTCGCTTCTCCAGCAATTCATCTCTGAGCAGAGAAGCACAGAAGAACTCGATCCAATCCAATTGAACTCCACGTCTTTCCCTATTGACGTCGCTCCTACGAAGGCAGAGACTAACTGAAAAGTGTCACCAGAGACTCTTGATCAAGAAGATAGCTTGTTTTCTAAGTTTCGCGACATGACTGGGTTACGGATGAACTCTACGAGGCAAAATGCCAACAGTATAAGCATTGACCGCGTGGCAGCAAATATTATCAGGGCATATGAGGAGAGAGTTCCTGTGTTTTTGAGCGAGAGACGAAGATCAGGACAAAATAATTCCAATCCACTAGAATTTTGGTCTGAAAACTTTTATGCTTACCCGGAGTTAAGTGAAATTGCATATACGCATCTATTAGTCCCTGCAACCTCAGTACCCAGTGAGAGTGCTTTTAGTATTGCTGGGTACTTTACGCGAAAGCAGTGCTCACGAATGACTGCAAAGTCACTTGAACTCTGAATGTTTTAAGTGATAATTTTTAATTTATGTGGTCTTTTCATATATTTGGTCTTTTTGTATATTTGGTCTTTTTTATTAATCTATATTAATAAATATTCTCTTTACTCTCGTAAATCTAAAGAAACTGAAAAAAAAAACAGAAATATCTGTTAAAAACGGCCGTTTTTTAAGTAAAAACAGGTCGTTTCTGTTTTTCGGTAAAAAAACGGAAAAACAGAAACGGATTTCGGTTTTTTTTTCACCGTTTTCGTTTCTGTTCCGTTTTTTTTTCATTGCCGGCTTTTACCGTTTCTGTTTTGGCCAAAAACAGAAACGGTGCCGACCGCTAGTCTGTAAGCAAGTGTCTGTAAACGAAATGCTTTCCGTTTAGCCCTGGATTGTAGGCCGAAAAGGACAATCTTCGGCAGTCTGTTATCCTTCATCCACACTATGTGCCCTAGCCATGTCAACTTTTCTCTCATTATAGCACTAGAAAGCAGGACTAAACCACTTTTCCTACAGCCTACTGTTTGAAATGAGGTCAGTCAACCGTCTAGCGAGAACAATCCGTAGGCAATTTCTCTGGAAAACATCAAGCAAATCTGCATCCATTTTTCAAACCGCCCATGCTTCAGAATCATATTTAACAACTGTCATCACTGTAGCTTTCTTATTCTAATCTTGGTTTGCAGACTTACCTCCCCATTCTTCCAAACTTTTTTCAACTGTGAAAAAACACCCTAAGCCTTGGCTATTTTACTTTTAACATCTTCACTGCTCCCACCGTCTTTACTAATAATACCACCAAGGTCACCCTAGCTGCCTTAGCAACTTATTCTTCTTAACAATAATTTTCAAACCTATTCTAGGAACCTGAACTCGCCAAACCTCTAAAAGTTTATTCATTTTACCAATATTTTCATCTAGGATCCTTAAATTATAATCATAGCTAAAGTCTAGGGGACTTTTAATTCCCCATTTGATTCCTTGCTCTCACATTATTTTTGCTACGCTCCTAAGGACAAAGTCCATCAGAATCACCCGTGTAAATGGTGATAGAACGCAACCCCGCTCACCCCCTGATTTAATACGAAACCAGCTGCTAACCTCATTTCCCACCATAACCGCAGCAGTGTTATGCTCGTACATAGGACTAATCAAGTTAATCTATTTGTCTGGTATACTCTACAAGGATAAGACCTTCGCTAAAAACTCTTCAATCAACAGAATCGAACGCTTGCTCATCATCTATAAAACTAAGGACTAAAGGTGTGTGATGACTCAGGCACTTCTCAAGTATTAACCTAAGAGTGAAAATTTGGTTGACACATCCTCTAAAATTTCTAAACCCCCACTGTTTTTCTCTTATAAATTTGTCTACAGAATCTCTCAACCTAAAAAGCAGCAAGTTAGTAAGTAATTTGCAACGTAGAGATCAGGCTAATCCTCAATAATTACCACAGTCACTCTTTATCACCTTTCTTATACAGTGGTATAATTAAGGTTTTCATGAAATCGCAAAGTATTTCCCCTTTTTTGAAGAATCATATTCATAATCTTCAGTAAGTTATTTATAACCTCAGAACCTTCATATTTAAGAAATTCATTTTGTATTTTCTAATAATGTACCGGCTGACAAAATTTCCCCTTTCTTCCTGTGATTTTCCCATTTGAATGAAGAACTGGGAAGCTAAGAAAAGCAAGTGTCTGTCCTTTTGATATTCCATTTCCCCTTATAAGAACAATGGTTTTGAAGGTGTTCATCCGATCTTGTTTATTCTCTAAACTATACGAAGAATTCTCTGCTGAATTCTTTGCAGAAGGAAAAAATCCTTCCTCCTCTTAGAGACCTGGAGCAATTCGGGAACCTCAGTTCGACATCTATCTCCAATTATATTGCTTATCTCGTCAACTTTATTGGTAAAATTTCTGAAAAGTTTAATGCCTGGCTTAATCTAATTTCCATTAAAGATCCCAAAAAAGCATTTGACTTTGTTAATTACGATGTATTAGTTCAAAAACTTGTCACTGAATTCAATATTGACCTTTTCCTAGTGAAATTTGTTGCTTCTTTCATATGAAATAGATCACAAGCAGTCAAATACCATATTCATTATTTCAACTCCCTCCCTGTTCCCAATGGAGTACCCCAACGTACTCTCCGAGTTCCACGTCAGTCTCGGTAATGAATTTCCCAACGAATTGAAATTTATTGATGAGCTTAGGGTTGTTGAAACCTTTTAAAGAAATTTAATGAGTATCCTCATTAACATTGTACAAGATGCCGTGGAATAAGAGGCGAAAGTAAACCCTTTTAAATCCACGATAATGCCAATATATTTCCTTAAAACTCCACCTCCTTTTCTTAATCATATACCTCTTGGAATTTATACGTCCTCCCTGAAATTATTCGGTGTCAGAGATTCCTTTAATTTAAAATAGGATATCCATAATAACAACATTATTCATAAAGCTTAACACCTATCTCCTTTCTAAAACTCCTGAATAACGTTTCCCTCCTGATTCGTCAAGGATTTATATAAGGATACATATGTCTGACACTTTGCTAGAAACCCAACAAGTTAAAATTAAGGTTCCCCGCTTTGCACCCTTATCGAAGGGAGGGTAGAAGGGTTGGTACAAACAATCTGAAGTTACAGCGTGGAGAAAACAGCTCTGGGATATAGAAACCTCAATATTTTCCCTGCTGAAGAATACCAACCTGCAAACGTCAACCTCCCTTTTGCAAAAACCAACTGCAATATCAGTGTTTGCTCCCTTCGAAAATGGGAAGCAGATCCCATGCACATGAATAAAAAGTCTGCAACTACAATTTAATTTACAACTGCACTATAATTATAGCTTTCAGATTACTAATAATGAATCCTATGAGAGTAAAAGCTATAACAGCTATGAGAGTACTAAGTAATGAATCGAATGTAAGAAAGTAAAAGAGGGAATAACGTAAAATAGTAATTTTTTTTTAAGGAAGTAATTTGACTGAGGGAGGGAATATTTTGGGGGTGGGGGATTGGGTGGAAATCATATTAAGTGAAACGTTTTATGGGGCTTAAGAAGTTAGGAGAGTTTTCATGTGCAGATAAAGAACACAAGGACCATTTTCTGTAACTTATTTGCTTATTAATATAGGATAGAACATATTTATTTACTAAAAATCCTCCTTTGTCCGTCCACATCGTGAATATGCTTCTCCGGTTTGGCGCCCGCAAATTTCGCAGGAAATCCAATAAAATTAAATTTATTCAAACAATAGCCTCTTAACTTGATGATACACAGCTTGACTTCCAGATACGAAAAAAAAATATCCCTATCTGAGGAAAAATTAACAAAAAAAAATGTATCCTCTTTTTAACGCTTGAACTGACCCCTTTCAAAGTTCAGTCTTTTTTTCATATTATGTCCCATATAATATGGCCCAAAATTTATATACATGTTTTTAAATATTTTGATTGTTTTTATAAAATGACGGTGCATTACTTTGCCAGTTTTTTTATGTGGAAGTGATTATAAGCCTTTTATATGTTATTCTGCTTTTGTTTTTACTTCAGAATAGAAATTTGGCTTTGGCCAGGCTTGTGAGTTATTTTTAAAGTAAATTTTATCTTAACATTTAAATTTGATGGCGTTTGTATTTGCTTAAATCTTCTTTTCAGTCCATGACAAATGTTGAATATTTGAAAATTTTAACTGCAAGAAAGTTACATTATTCTGCTCTAACTGATCAACTATCTATGAATGAGCAAATGCGCTATTAAATTTCAAAATTCTCACTAATGTAACGAACTTAGATTATGTCTCCTTTAAATTCCCCTTCTTAAAATTCTCCTTCAAATTTCTTTCAGCAAAACAAAATTTCTTTTACCAAAAATATAATTTTCCTGACTGAGAAACAAAGAGCGAATTCACACGAACTATTTTACTAGTTGTTTCATATTTTATTTTTAATGGGCGACTTTTGAGACTTCTATCCGTTAGAGAGAGGAATCTTAAAATCAAATAGCGTCAATTAACTCAAGGATAAACGGCAAATGCGCCCTTTATCAATAGTTAGAAATTAACTCAAGGATAGTTTGCGCAAATTTGCCCTCTGTCTCTCAATCAGAAAAATAATATATTTTTTATACACACCAAAATTCTTTTCTTTTATACACACCCGTCACACCAAAGTTGGTAGCCTCTCCCTGGTCCCTAGAATTAATCCAAAAGAGAAAACTCTTTAGAGGGAAAATAGCACAGAACAATACTAACTAATGCACACAATATGGTAAAATGAAAAATAAATAATTGCCAGTCAACCACATTTAATTCAGTTTCAGCCTTCAATCAAGTTTCCTAAAAAGCTCATCCCCCCGTTTACATCCAAGGCACCCAATGCTCCTCAACCGTTATCCAAGAAATAATACAAATATGTTGTATTGATCAATGTCTACTACCTGGTATCCTACTTCGTCATTAGCCATTGGTATTCCATTGGGTGTTGCTGAGTCTCTTCTTCTCTCCTAAATAACATCCAACTGCCACTTCTGACTTACTTCTACAGCTGCTGTTCTTCTTGTTTGAAGTTATACTTCTTTCATAACACAGTGAGACTTTTCCGCGCCTGAAAAATCACTTAATTTATGTGAAGTAAACAGTCAAATTTTACTACCGTGCTTGTCTCAAAACCCCGTACTTGCCGTGCTTTGGTACGGCAATCAGTAATTCAGTACTTTTTGGAAACAGATGAAACACAATTCCGAGAAGGTAAGCAGGACACATGAGCATTCAATCCCAACACCCCTTCACCCCCAAAAAAAAACGTTTTTTTTTTTTTTTTTGTTTCAGTAAGAGTGCTTTGCTACTTCATAAAACACTCGAAACAAAACTTGAAAAACACATTTAACCGAGAAATCGTACAAAGGAAAAAGTACTAAAAACTAAACATAAATAAAATAGGCAAAATTAACCACAGGGTATCCAGTTGTTTTATAAATCTAGAGCCCAGAAAATAAGCAAGAAGACATGTTTGCCACTAATCTAAGCAGTTATAAGGGATCAAAGGCCTAATTCAGTTTTGTATAAAGATACTATTGAGAGGATTATCCCGGGCATACAAATAAATAGTAGCCTAATTATTGGTTAAATGAAAATTTCTAGAAACTGAGACTGGAAATAGGTGCTAGTGTTAATAAAATATCACCAATTCCATCTAGCGCTTAACAGATCTCGGTGCTATTGTTTTTTTTTTCTTTGACTTAGCAAATTTATTAGTTACAGAAATTGAGGTCCAGTGCTGATTACTATGCTAATATTGCCTTATAATTACACACCAAAAAAACTGAAGAGACTTCAAATACCAGAAAGCGTTGGTTACTTTTCCATCGATAATAGCGCAAGTTCCAACTCTTTTAACTTACCAAGATCTCATCGAGATAAACTTCATTTAGAATTACGCAAACATCACAAGTTATAGTATAGGAAAGAAATAAACCAGAAAAGAAAACAAGTATACAGTTAGGTTACCCATCAAATGCCTTTTTCAAAATTTGTTTATCACCGCTGTCACAATTATATACTAATCACACTCTCCTAACAGACCAACACATAGTCCCTAACTATATGCACAATGAAATTACCAATATATCATGCTAAAAACAAATAGCCTTTGCTTTTAGAAGGAGCACACACAAAAAAAGGCGTGTTAGAAGATCAAACTTTAGTTACCATGGTGAAAAACTAGTACTTAACTGAAAACTAAGGTTTATTAGAGTATTGAGGCCTAAAATTGTTTACTAGAGAATTCCATGGCTGGCAAAAGACATTGGAGAACTTTACAAGTTTGTCTTTAATTTTCTGTGGGCTAGTTAAGGATTTTTCTGCTCCTAATCTTGTTTTGTGTTTTCAGTAAAGCACTATTTTTTCATAATTCTAAGAAATGGGAAAACATCAAGAGCCAGTGTATTTCAAGTAGCTTTTCAAAAATATGATGCATGAACTAGGAAGTAGAAACTTTAGTTCGTTAAAAGTTTCAACTTCTCTCTTTACTTTAATTAAATATAAAAAAAAACAATTTTATTAACTGAAAGTAAGGAGTGACATTAAAACTTGAAACAAACAGAAATTATTCCATATATGAAAGGGGCTGTCCTCTCCTTAGCACCTCACTCTTTACGCTAAAGTTTGACTGTTTGTCACAACTCTACTGTTTAAAACAATAAAAACTTTAGTATAAAGAGCGAGGCGTTAAGGAGGGGACAGCTGCTTTCATATACCTAATAATTTCTGTTCGTTTTAACTTTTAATGTCGCTCCTTACTTTCAGTTAAAAAAAAACTTGTTTTTTAACTTTATTTCTGGAAGTTTTTCAACTAATGCAGGTGCGAATTTGGCTCACCGTACATGAAAAATTAAAATAAAATTAGCAATTTTAAAAAAGCTTTTTATTCTAATCAAACGGCCCCCGTTTCAGTAGACGCTCTTAAAAAAATTGGGATGAACAGTTAAACTTTAGAGTAAAGAGTAAAATATTGAAGAAGGGGCAACCCTTCATATATCGGAAAATGTCTGTTCGTTTTTTAAATAATGCAGGTAAATCTGGCTCACCCTCTATGAAATATACCCCTCCCCCTTACGCAAAACTCCTCCGTGTAAATTTCACCCAATGTAAAGTTAACCCCTCCCCCTTGTCAAAATCCCTCCAGAATATTCCATTCTCGCTGAGGATCCCTCTCCTTGTAAAATTTCTTGCGGACACTTAAGCCTGAAAAAGTGTCCTTAGCATTGTTTCATTTGAATAAGACTTTAATCTCTAATCGGTTTCTCGATCACTCCAGAAATGCCCCCTTCCGTGGAAATTATTTCCCGGAAATCAAAACACGCGGAAAAAAGCCCCTAAATAATTATCTCGTAACTATACTGAATAAAATGGCTGTCTCAGAATTTTTTATCAGATATATTTTTGGGAGGGGGGGGGAATGAGCGTAGGAGGGGGCCCCAATTGCCCTGTGATCATTTTGGTCACTTTAAAAGGGCACTAGAACTTTTAATTTCCGTTCGAATGAAACTATCTCGATCTTTTAGGACCATTATTTCGATAGAATCACCCCTGGAAAAAAAAATAAACATGTATCCGTGATTGGTCTTCAGGCAAAAATATCAAAATTCCACATTTTTGCGGATAGGAGCTTGAAACTTCTACCGTGGGGTTCTCTAGCATGCTGAATCTAATAATGTGATTTTCATTAAGATTCCTCTAATTTTATTCCTATATTATATATATATAATATAATATATATATATATATATATATATATATATATATATATATATATATATATATATATATATATATATATATATATATATATATATATATATATATATATATATATATATATATATATATATATATATATATATATATATATATATATATATATATATATATATATATATATGTGCGAAAATATATACCCTGAATCGTATATATGCAATAGATTTTCTATTATTTTGAAAAACCGTTAAAAACAATTTGAAGAAACAAGTGGCATGTTAAAAAATTCAGTGCATATACAATCCAGGATATGTATTTGCAAATGCAGATATAGAGCAAAATTTTGGGTTGGGGAGAGGGTCATGTGACAAACGCACCAATAATTAACAAGTTTATCTTTAAAAAGTGGGAATAATAGAAAAAAGCAGAGAATGAGGGTGCCAGAAAAAATATTTTCCCTCTACAAAAATATTGTGAAATGGAAACAAATTAAAATCAAAACTGTCAGAATTAATACGTTTTTAAAGGGATATTAATTGTCATCAATTTTTGATTTTCAAACGGTTTGACCTGATTTTGGCCACCGTTTTTTTTTTTTTTTTTTTTTTTTTTTTTTTTTTTTTTTTTTTTTTTTTTTTTTTTTTTTTTTTTTTGTTGTTACTTTGTTCATGGATTTTGACTATTCATCAACTATCAGGCTACTAATTAATTTACATTTCAGATTATCCTTATATATTTGATCATAACATTTCTCGATTTTGAAGAGTTTTGATCGGTCTTTGTTGGTGTCTCCTTTTTCAGGTAATTATTTTGTTTGGACTGTTTTTTTTTTCTTTCTTTTCGTTCCTTACTGTACTGCACAGTCCCTGTATCAACGAGTAATATTTGTGAAAAACGACACTAAATTGTAGCGCCTTGTATCTATTTAAATCAAACTTAAATTCCTCCTCACCTTAAACTAAGTGTTATTAACAAAACGTCTGACAAAATAGATATTACGCTACAAAACCCTATAAATAATTACAGATCTAGTTAAGCAAACGCATAAAAACACCCCTAAGAGTCCTATTATTTCAAAACATCATTTTTACTAAAATGAAACAATTAACCAGGTTTAGTAATACTTTCTGGAACATTAATTTTGATCTGAATATTTTAAACTTGAGTTTCAATGAGTCAAAATATGGTTTTTTCCTACATTAGTTTCTGGTTTTCTTACAGAGCCTTTTTCTGGATGGAATCATTCTGAATCCCAAAAATAAAAGGAGAATAGCATCGATCTTCTCTGTAATTTTGTGTCAAAGTGAATGGCTATGTAGAAACCTCACTCCCATGAAAGCCTTGACTGAAAAATATATTTTAAATACCCTTGTAAATTGTATGATTGTGATGTTTTCTTGGAAGTAATAGGTCAAAAAGATGATTAATAGACTTGTAAATCTTCTATTACTCCCACTGGATTCAGATAATTGGATTTATGATACACATTATCAAAGTTTAAAGTCAGTGAACTTTTTTTGGAAGTAAAGTGATTTTTTAGACTGAACAAAATAGTTGACAGTTATAGACATAAAAATAGATGGAAAAACCTTTGACAACTTTAAAAGAAGAGATAAGACTAGACTTATCTTTGTCAAAGGGAATATGAGAGCATTGTGCAGAATAAAGAGAGGGGCCCAAGTGAAAGATTCAGAAATAAATTTACTAATAGAGGTGTTCATTGAAAGGGGAAGGAAACAAGGTGGAGAGAGGGGGGATGGGATGGAGAGAAAAACAGAGGGATAACATAAGAGATAGAATAGAAGATATTTGAGATTATCTGGATCTTACTTTTGCATAATACTCCTTTAGCATTCTAGTTTAATTTTCTGTTTGGTTTATTTATCAGAAAGGAAACCAAACCATCAATTTACGTATATGTTTTTATATATATATATATATATATATAGGAGTCTTTCGAAACCTCACATTTAAATAGTATGTTTCTCAAACTATTAGAAGAAGTCAAACCCCAGCCACAAAATCCAAAGAAAAGAATTAAGATAAAAAAAAATAGAAACCTACAATAACTCAAACTCAAAACAACAAGAAATTAATATTAAAGAATAAATGAAACCCAAAACAACAGAAATGAAATAGACAACCATAGCAAAAAAACATACAACAGGTACTACTGCGTCATTGATGCTTTACTGAAACCAAATGACATTACAAAACTTTCTTTTATACTTATATTAAAACATTGAAAATAAACATAAAAATTACAGTAAAATTAATAACAAAAATATGGCTTCACTAATCAACAGTTTGGATACTGCCCCCTTCCATAACTGTAAAAGTCTAAAGCCTTTATGCCATTGGTGCTTCACTTAAAACGAACTATATTACAAATATTTTCTTTTCCAGTTATTGCAGCACTGAAAATGAAAATAAAATTACAGTGAAATAAAATCTTAAACTAATGATCTTTCAACAATTAATAGCATTATATACCAAACATTCAATTTGATTTCAAGACACATACAGTTTTCAGTAAAGCGCCAATGATGCAGTAGGTTTTAGACCTTTACAGCAAAAGAAGGAGGCAAACCCCAAACTCTTCTTTGTAGAGATTTTGTTTTTTCAAGCTCAATTTGCATATTCAATTTAAATTTCACTCATTTTGAGATTTATTTATTCATTTATATTAGTACCCGTTGTATGTTTCTTTTTTGCTATGATTGTTTATTTAATTTCTGTTTATTTTAAAAGGTAAAAAAAAAGGTAAAGAAACCGGCATTGAACTTTACAGTCCCTACCAGCAGTGCTGATGTTAGTTTCTTGGCCCTTCAGCCAGGAAGTGCAATGGGGGGTTGGGGGCCAACCATCCTGTGCTTTCACACACCCTTCCTGTTTACCTTCCCCAGATTTCTGAAGGTACCTATTTAAAGCTGGGTCAACTCTGGCTGAGCTTTCAGAGTCACGCCACTGACCCCTGTCCCAAACGAAATAGTTGGGTGCACTAGGATTCAAACCCTGTCCTCTCAGACAAAGGATCCTAAATCCAGTGCACCAATCTACTCAGCTCTGTTCATTTTGGGTTTCATTTATTCTTTAACAGTAATTTATTGTTGTTTTGAGTTTGAGTTATTATAGGTTTCTATTTTTTCTGATCTTAATTTTAATATGGCCTTTACTTTTCTTTAGAAAACATCTTTTTTTGGATTTTTTTTTTAACATAATATAAAGCAAAAGGATCTATTTCAAAGAACGTGCAATGTTGTATTACTTAGGCTAATATTATACTGATTATTATAGTAGTAAAGTCAAAAATCTATATTCTAATAAGCCCAAGCAGTGGTACAGAAAAATTAAAGAGATATGTGGATAAAAATCCTTCTGAAATTGATTTTCATCTTCCTGGACCCCCTAATAAGACTGCCAATGATTTGAACTTGTTCCTAGCTTCCATCATTCAAAGTCTCCTCCTGTCACTGGGCTCATGTCCAACTATTCCTCCCAATACCTCCTTCCCCCTAACTTCTCCCTCTGATGTTATAAATAAACTCATAAAGCTCAGAAAATCAAGCACTTGCACCTTGGACATCCCAATTGCCTTAATTAAAGACTTTTCAGACAAAATTGCTGAGCCTTTATCAAATATTTTCAACCAAATCACAAAATTTGGTAAATTCTCAAGTTGCTGGAAATAATATTTCATAACCTTGTCTCAGAAAAATCTTCTAATCTGACTTTCCCAAATGTACAGCCCATTGCACTCACCCCAGTTTTTTCCAAAATTTATGAAGGTTTCTCCTGTGACTGGCTTACATATGTGTACATCTTTGTAATCACAGTAGAAACCTTAATCTTTGACTTAATCTTATCAATATTTGGGTTCTTATGATTTTGTTATTGATGGGATTGCTGTTTACTTACAATTCAGTACTTTTTTTTTTTACAAAAAATCATTTGTTGAAAATTTATAAGGGGTTACTCAGTGACAAATTTGAACTCTTATAACCCCTATAAAGTATCAAAGCCTATAGGAAGGCAGCAAACCATGAGCAAACACACTTTTTTCCATGGTTTTTTGCAATTCTCTTCTCTTTACTTTGATTTTCTTATATTTAAATTCCTTAATTTCTAGGGGTTCATAACCCCCCCCCCTGTGGGTACCCATTGGAAATACATAATTTGGGTTTTATATTTTCACACCAGGGAAGGAGGGTGGGGTAAATTTTAGTGGAGCTAGTTTCAAAATGTGGTAGCTAAAATTATTCTGCATATCATGAAGTAGCCAAAGGATTGTTTTCTTAATATGTTTCCTTCTAAATAACACATAATCTAGACCTTTACCATAAAAGATCTCCATATTTACCCCAATTGTGCTTAATACCTAGAGAACATCTAAAGTAGAAACCTAGGCCACCCAAAGTAAAAAGACCTTCATATTTATGCAGACTAGGCTGTTGGTCTACAAAGGCATCAGTGTGAATGGTGGGGGGGGGGAATCTGTCAAAGTAGGACATACAGTGGAATATGTCAAGAAGATTAAGTCTAGAATAACTAGGAACCCTGGTCTATAGCAAAAACAATTTGTCCTAACTCAAGCTTATTCTTGGACATGGATGTTAGGAACTAGGGCTAGAAAAAATATCCTACAGAAAGTATAATTACATTAATCTAAAATAAAATCTATTAATCTAAATCTAAAATAAAGGCCTATTAAAAAACTGGAAGGCTACAGGAAAAAGATACCTTAGTCTAGCACAAATAGATGAAACCTCCTTTCAAAAAGTTGTCCTGACAAATTAATAAATGGTAAAATTCTAGACAAGCTACTTTTTGCTACCCAGGAAAGGGATTAGGTCAGGAAAATGAAACTTTAAGCATTGAAACCAGGGCAAAAAGATGCTCTGGGAAGGTATTGCCAAGCTAATATGTTAACCATCTTTTGATTTATAAGTTTTGTAAATTTGTCTACTTGACAGGTCTATTACCTATTGGAATTTTGACAAAAACAACATTTACCTAATTTTTCAGTTTTATTTTACTCAGGTTTTAGTTTTGAAAATAAAATTATGGTAATTGTTTAGATAGCTACCTCCACATAAGGAAACATGTTAAGAAAACAATTCTTACATCATAATAAGCAGAACAATCATAGTTAACACATTTTGCATGAAGCTAACCTTTATCTTAACTTCTTTCAGTGTTTTACACTTTTCCTACCAAATTTCTGGAAAAAATGCATGGATTCAATAAGCTTTTTTCTAGTTTTCAAACATATGCTGAAACAAGTGTCATCTACAAAATTTGTTTAGACACTACTTTAGAAATCACAAGTGATGTCAACACAAACTAAAACCCCATCTACATATTTGCTAATCAAGGTTGCTAAAGTAATTTCAGTGGTGTCCAAACACAATTAAGAATAAATGTTACAGAAATGCATATAAAAATTACCTTTTTTATACTACAATGACATAGCAGTTTCTCAGTCAGATGAAATCATACAAATAAATATAAATAATTTTATATCAAATATGATGAATCAAGATGATAAGGCTGAATTTGATTAAAGGGAATTAATTTAAAGATTAGTTGTAATAATAAAATAGTAAGATAGAATTTAATTTGACCCTTGGCTGGTGTCCAGTGAGGTTTCAGCTGACTGATGAATGTCAGGTTTGTACAGCTCAGCCACCTGAAGCAATAAATGGTGCAATCTTGCACCTTAATTGGGAATACAGTCTTCCAATAAAACTTGGCTAGATAGCCTGTCATGTGCTCTCCTGATCTCCTAGTCTTGGGGATTGTTTCATGTATTGAATGTCATATACTTTCAATGTTTTCTGTGTGAGCACGAGTCACAGGATCCACAAAATTGGTCACTATGATTCACTGTCAGTCTGATGTCAACATTGATTGTTCAATGTATATTATCACTCTCCAGCACTGTCAGGTGCTGAAAACATTGATTGTTCAATGTATATTATACACTCTCCAGCAATCTAAGATTATTGTGGTGGGAAGAAAACATTTGCATATAATCTCAAGCAGTGTTTCTGCTGAC
Organism: Artemia sinica; assembly: GCA_027921565.1. Classification (NCBI taxonomy): domain Eukaryota; kingdom Metazoa; phylum Arthropoda; class Branchiopoda; order Anostraca; family Artemiidae; genus Artemia; species Artemia sinica. Next base: position 2,256,335 of record JAPEVW010000029.1, on the reverse strand, counting down.
CAATCTGGAACTGGAATAATAAAGAATTTTCCTGAGTCCCTCTCTATGTCCTCTAACACCCACTGCCCTTCAATGAAATGTCCTCTGTTATATTTTTTTTCCAATTCTGGCTTTGTCAATTTCTATAATAATCCCTGGGCAACCAAATTTTTCACTGTACCACCCCAACAAAGCCTAAACACAATTTATGACAAAAACTTTGCCAATCAGGGGCAGTGTGTTTAGTGATCCCAGTTTCATGTACCATAAATTCTTGCGTGCTGTATCCTCTACCCACATCACAAAAAATCCACATCATCTCTGTTATCTGTATTAAAGGAACTTAAGTCTGTCACAAAGAGATTGTTGGTAATTGTATCTTTTCTAGACAACTCTAAAATTTTAATAAATAAAAGTTCAAATAGGGATAAAAATCCTTTTAATAGACAGTGTTTCACAAACAGTGACAGAAATTCACAAAAAATACCATATACGAGTATTTTGGTCCGATATGCAGTGACCATCATCAGTAGTTTTGCTACTGATGATGGTCACTGCATATGTGACCAAAATATCTGGTATTTTTGTGAATTTCTATCACTGCTTGAGAAACACTGTCTATTAAAAGGATTTTATTCCTATTTGAACTTTTGTTTATTGTCATGGAAAGGCAGTGTGGTCTCCAAAATTATCTAAAATTTTAATGCTCAGTTCTTCTCTTCAGACAGCAAAACAAATGTTTTGCTTTATCAAAATAACTTTTATTTTTGCAATCTGGGCAAAAACTTTATTGGACAGAACGTTTTGGTCAATAAAAACTTGCTGTATGTCCTCTTCAGTTGGATGTAAAACTCAAAAAGACATAACTTTATTGTCACACATACTACATAAATTTTTCACCAACAGCATGATTCAGTTTACTGACTGCTTAATGTAATTTTAATTTCACCCTGTTTTTCTTTTAACAATAAATTGCTGAGCCACTTGCAGTGATTCTTGGGATGTCACTCAATTTTAAAGTGCTCCCAAGTGACTGGAAGCAGGCCAACATCAAGTCCATGTTCAAGAAAGAGAGAAAGGACCAAGCCAGTAATTATCACCCTATTAGTCTCACTCCTGTTGTATGCAAGGTCCTTGAAAGCATCATGAATGATGCACTGGTCTCTTACCTTGAAAGAAATCAGTCACTTTCAAAAAGTCCGCATGGTTTCGATAAAGGTTGCTCAATTGACAGAAACCTCATTGAAACATATGACTTTGTGACCAGACTCTTGGATGATGGCCTTCTGGTGGATGTCATACTGCTTGATCAATCAAAATCCTTTGATAAAGTACAGCATCAAATTCTTCTCCTGAAAATGGAATCATACAGGATACATGAGGATATTGTTGCCTGGATTGAAACCTTTCTTACTGGAAGAACTCAGAGGGTAGTACTTTATGATGCCACAAGTAAAACTGTTTATTCAGATGAAATTTCTGTCATTAGTGGAGTCCCTCAGGGAAAAATCTTGTAGCCCACATTGTTCAGCATATATATTAATGACCATACAACTAACCTGACTGAACAATCCACTGACACTATATACTGACAATTGCAAGCTGTAAGGACAGGCCCATATTAGCCCCAATCACTCAACAATGCAGGAAGACTTAGATCAACTATCTAGATGGTCATCTGAGTTGGGTTTTCAGTTCAACATGTCAAAATGAAAAGTCCTGCATCCTGGACACAACAATCCTAGACAACCCTACCATATTCAAGATAACCTACTTGAAGCTGTAAGTGAGGAGAAGGACCTGGGGGTTATTGTTGATAAAAAATTCAAGTTCCACAGCCATACACAAGCCCAAGTTGCTAAAGCAATCTGAGCCCTAGGGCTTGTAAAACAAATGTTTACCACCAGGATGCCATGTGTGGTCAAGAAGCTGTACAAAGCTATTGTATGTCCACACCTGGAATTTGGAATGACACTAGCATCTTCTCATTATAAAATGGACATTAAAGCACTTGAGACTGTTCAAAGGCAAGCAACAAAGCTCATACCAGCTTTGCAAGACAAGCCATATGAGAATCACCTCGTGCCCCTTAAACTCCCCACCCTAGTCTATTGACGAAAAAGAGGAGATGCAATTGCTACTTGCAAACTGCTAGAAAACAACCTCAAGTCAAGTTTTCTCCTCCTCATCCCTAGCAAGTACAACAAGAGTTCACACTAAGAGACTGCAAGTCCCCCATGATCATTGACGTGAGTGCCAGCAATTCTTCTCTGTACTTGCTGTCCCTTACTCGAACAACCTCTCTGAAGCCACCATCCAGTCCCAAACCATAGATGTGTTCCAGCAAGGAGTTAATCAAGACTGGGTCAATGCAGATGTAGGCTAACCTGGGTTGCCAAACCTTAGTCATGTCACACCACCAGCAAGATGTTCCACAGGAGGCTCATCACCACCTTATCTTGCTGGACATGCAATTTAAGGTAATTTTTAAAGTAACACATACTTAAGATATAATCTGCATGGTGGCAATGGTGTTTGTGTTGATGCCACTGCAGTTTGTATATACTAGCATCTGTGAACAAATTTTGTGGATCCTATTTGTTTCAGCACAAGTTTGAAAACTGAATAAATACTCATCAAAAACTCTTTTTTTCAGAAATTTGGTAAAAAAAAGTGTCAAACACTGAAATGGGTGAAGATAAAGGTTAGCTACATTCAAAAGGGAGTTAACTATGATTATTCTCTATATTATGAAACAAGAACTATTTTCTTAAAATATTCCTTATGTGGAGGTAGCTATCTATGCTATTACTGGAATTCCTGCTATTTTAGTATATTTACTGATTTTAATGCCATATCAATGTTTTTTCTCAATTTAGGAATTTTATTTGCCAAAATTTTAAACCTCATAAATTGGGATTGCGCAATAGTCTGAAGCTGGAAACAGTTTCTTGTTCTTTGTTTACTTACAGAATTTACTTACAGGATCCTCAGTGCCTTTAGGGAAACATCCCTGTTTCCCAAAAGGTTTTGCTAAGGTTTTGCTTCAACAAAGAAAAAAATACTTTAATGATCATCAAAGGTCAGTGCCCTCTAGAGAGAGAAGGGAGAGGGAGAAGTTTCATTTTCCTAACCTAACCCCTTTCCAAGATAGCCAAAAGTAGCTAAAGTAGAATTTTACCAATTTTGTTAATAAAGTATTATATTTTCATCACATTTTGTGATATTTCATTAGGATTGAGCATCAGAGAAACAGGTTCAAATTAGATGAAGAATTTGAGGTGAAGTTCTATGAAATCATATTATTGAGTTTGGACAAAAGTGAATACACCATTCAATGCCTTTTTTATGCTGATTACAAATATAGCCTAATAAGCATTTCTATCGGAAATGAATTTCAGACCCCACCCCCCCCCCCTATATAGGCAATTCAGGGTTAGGTATAGCCTATATAGGGGGGGGGCTGAAATTCATTTCCAATAGAAATGCTTATTATATTTGTAATCAGCATAAAAAAGGCATCAAATGGTGTATTCACTTTATTCCTAACTCAATAATAGGCTATGATTTTGTAGAACTTTACCAAATTTGAGGTTGATCCTATAACTGACAAGAACCAAATGAAGTACATGGACTGTTTTCAGCTTGACAACTTTTCTCAATTCTAATTTATGAGGTTTCAAAGATAGGCCAAATAGGTTAGGCCTACTTCTTTAATTTAAAAAAAAACATTGATATGGCTTAAAATTCAACTCAAATAACAGGAATTGCATTTTCAGAACTAAATCTAAAAAAAGAAGCTGATAGCATAACTGAAAATTAAAGTAGCCTAACTTGTTGAAATCCCAATAGCCTAGTTCAAAATTTCTAGCCTATCTAACCCCTTTCCAAGATAGCCAAAAGTAGAATTTACACTATCAGCATTTGTAGTCTTATTTATGTAGCCCTACTTTGCCTGAAAAAAAGATGGCCTAGTTATACAGATCAAAATCACATAATACTGAAGTCCATAACTGTCTTAATACCTCGAGTCTCCTGAATCTTTTCCTCTCTTTGCACAATTTTACTCTTCTTCTTGTTCTATCCTGCCTATGCGCAAACGACAGATGGTGCTACTCAACGAATCTATTGAGCAAATTAACATATACCTTACTCAAACCAAACATTAAAATTAGAGCTTAACATCAAATTGAAACACTAGCATTAGAATAACCTATAATTTCAATTTTCATATTTTAATGTTCTATTGAGCAGATTACCCAATCGTAGTTAATCATCCCCGGAATTCCCGCGGTTAAAAAAAAAAAATTGAAAAAAAATCCCGTCCCAAACAATGCCTAGAAATCCCTCAAGTAGAAGTATTGTTTAAGTCCCAAAAGTTGGACAGTGCAGCTGAACGATTTCTCTAAGAAGATAACAGACCTGAATATTCAAAATGTCTTCATGCTATATACTACGAAATATCGGCGTGTAAGTCGCAACATCACGACAGCAATTAAAATGTGGTTTTGGGAAATGAAAAACAATTGCATTTGATAAAACTGAAGATTTAATCGAAAAATTTCGCTATAAATGGGGTAATATTGAATGACCCCATCATTGAACCTAAATACTGATAGCAATAAATCAACAAATCAGCTTTTATGGCAATTCTGAATATGTATTTGCAGTGAGTTTGATGCTACACATCTTAATCTATTACTACATTAGAAAGTTCACATAATCAAGTTTTGTTAAATTATAGCAATAGATGATAAACTTTCTGCTACAAATATTTTGTTTATAAATAACTACTCTGTTTATATATAGCTACTTTCCACTATCTTGGAAAATGGTTAAGAAAATTAAACTTTCAGGAAAAGATCTACTGATTGAAGAATTCTTGGGGAGAGTCCCAAACAGTCTCTAAAATCATATAAAAATGCAGCAGTAAAAACTAAAAAAAAAGCCATTTTGTACCATAAAGGTACTATTTAGTACTATACAAGTACTATAAAGGTCCTTGATAGTGCTCTAAAGGCAAGAGCGTAGCTACAGAATTTTTATTGGGAGGGCAATAGGCGATGCTATTAAAGTAGATGCTATTTAAGCAGTAATGAAGAAAAGTAACTATTTAACAAACACGTTACTTGGTGAATTTAAAAACATTACACAATACATCATAAACAATAAACACACAGTAAACAGTCATAAATATAAGTGCTGGTGCTTGACTTTTACTAACATTGTCAGCAATGTAGACGACAGTAGTACGACAGTTGCAGACGACAGTAGTACAGCGTAAACAAGTTTTTGGGTGGGCAAAGGTAAATGTCGTATACACTTGGCTTTTTTCAGCTAGATTCACGAATAATGCTGCAGTATATATCTCTTCTACTTCCTTCAACCCCACGGTCACCACAGGATGCTCAATCTCATTAATTTTTTTACCAAACTCCATTTTAATAGCCCTGAGTATCGCCCTATTCGTTTGCTCGTAATTTTGAATGGATTTTCACTCCCTAAGATTTAATTTGTAGTACTAAACTTTTAATATACGTGATTTACTGAGATATTATTTATGATTTCATATTAAATTGATTTGGTTGTAGGTTCACCAATTTATATTAATAAATAGTATTGATATCAGCTGGTCACATAAAGCCAAACGAAAATCACAGGCAGCGCAATAGCGCTGTCCACGTAAAGATACACGATAAGTCAAAGTATTACCACAGATTGTGTAATATTATATAGTGACATATTACCCACATTTAAATAGCGACTGTATTTCAAATTTAAAAAATATTTGAAAAAGCTAACGTTAGAATTATTAACTTATCCATTGTGCATTATTTGACAAAGAATACCAAGAAAATCTTATTCATGGCATGATTGTGGCAGAAATCTTAAATTGACTAAAAATTACCTGGGATGCCAATCTGAAGGGAAAATTAATTTCTAGAGTTTGGAAATTATCTTCCCCTTTGTGCCTTTGTTTGAAAAAAGGAATTCTTTAAAAGTTATGCAAAAGTTTTTCTTTTGTAAATTGGAGGATTAGAGGGGTATTGCTGTCCAGAGGGGAGGGGGCACACTGAATGTCGTTTTTGTGTCTATAATTCCCTTCACAAGCAAACCTTGTTCTCCTAGTGCTGCATGATAAAACTGATAACAATAGAAACAGAGAATGGGTTGGCACCGCTTATACGTGCACACAAAATTTCTGAATTGTGAGAAAAATATTAATATTTTGTTTAAATACGCTTTATTCTATTGTCAACAGACATTTCGCCACAACGTGCTGATGCAGAGATAAATGTCCCACAAGTAGCGCTGGTATTGTGTGAAATACAACTAATTTCAGTCATAATTCTTAGCACATTTATGTCATTTCTTTTTTTGGAGCTGGTTAGAAGAAATATTTAGAAAGGTGAAAATAGCAAGAAGTCAGCATAGTATTGTATATATAGACAGTCCTAAATTTGTTGGTTAGCATGTGAATCCAAAACATATGGAATAGGACGTTATCAGCGCTTATTAGGCATTTAATGACAAATAAGAGAATCAGAGTATCAATTAAATACTGAAAATAAAAATAAAATAATTAAAGAATTCCTGGAGTGAATATTCCTTTACCAAATTCCATAGCCAAACTACAACTGATTTGACCTATCTAGGTGTAGCACGAGTATCACTATAAAAAGCACTAAGTCTTATTTTCTTTTTCAATGATTTCTTTTTCATTCACAAAATTGTATTCACGGTATATCTACCTTTTCATTCTTCAATGATTCCATTTCTGTCCTATTTGCAGATGTAAAGGGTGTATCCATTTCCACCTTAGAAAGTTTTAAAACAAGGGAACTCGTTTAAAATGAAACATTTTAAATTCTTAAAACAAGCAACAGTTTTAAAGCTACTTAATAGATTATAGTTTTTTTTTCAAATTATTTAGAAGGCGGGGAGGGGGTAACAGCCCCCCTCCCTAAGCGACTTCACTGAATAAAGGTAAATATGTACTAAAAAAATGATCTAGTTTGTGTTGATGCTCGAATTGTGTAGGTTTATCTTAGTTTTGACTAGATTTTGGAAGAAACTAAATTTCAGCTGGGGTGGGGGGTGAACAGAAGTTGAGGGGAGAGGGCAAACCGAGGTCAGGGAGGGGTAGTTTCTCCTCCCCCCCCCCCCGCCCAGCTCCATATTAAATTACACCCCTGGTCCCTAAATCCCCTCCTTCCCTTCTATATAATGGAGATTATTGCGCATTACTGCTTATTTTTGCTAAGCGTTTGATTCTATATTACTGTCATAAGCATAAATATGTGCTTACCTAAAGAAAGTTCAGCTTTTACCCTTGTTGATTGTACAACTCATTATTTATCTCTGTAATATATAAACATTTTAGCCACCGTGTGACGTATACATAGGTATATTAAAAACCGGTCTGTCTAGTCTGACGTAAATAAGAATTAACTAATCCATTTTTGGTATTCCAATACTAATGTTAGGCGATCATTTGATTAATCAATATATCGATATATCAATATTTTTACTTTCGATATTCGATATATCGAAATTGATATTTGGAATCAATTTTTTGCTATCTCATAGATTTGCCGAAGTTCAGTAACGCAAATGGTAAATAAAGGGTATTTTGTATAGCTTTTTTTCAAATTCCAAATAATATAATATCAAACAATAAAAACAAACTTTGATAACTTAAATGAATATAATAAAAAACCCATATTTGGAATTATTCGGGTTCAGGAAGACAAAAACAAACTGCTGGCAATTCAAAAAACATGAGCATGTCGGTTCTGTCGTTCAGTGATTATCTGACCAGCCTTGGTAAACACTCTTTCAGAAGGGACACTGGTAGCGGACCTAGACATGAATTTCATTGCAATTTCGTAAATATGTTTTTGGGACCCCATAGCACGATACTTCCACCATTTGAGTGGACAAGTTTCTCTTGGAACTGTTGGCTCCCTATTGAAAGCTTGAAGAGCCATGATATATTCGGCAGCTGTCGAAGCATGTCCTGCATTGACTATAAGGACTTCATCGTGTCAGCCCCACAAACTGGCTTGATTCTGACATGACTGCATCGCAGAGACTGTGGTGGTACTTGTATCTTCTGATCGAGATTCAGCAGCCAGCAAGGCCAAATCTATCTCGTTTGCAATTTTGTTCTCAACTTGTAGAAGATCGTCAGGTGAAATAAACATTTTCTTGAAACGTGGCTCAAGATATGTTGCAATTGCGACGGGTGTGATTTGACCAAGGCTGATAAACCTACAATGCATTTTATTCAGCAAAACCTTCCTGAGTCCCTCTCTATGTCCCCTAACACCCACTGCCCTTCAATGAAATGTCCTCTGTTATATTTTTTTTCCAATTTTGGCTTTGTCAATTTCTACAATCATCCCTGGGCAACCCAATTTTTTACTGTACCACCCTATAAAAGCCTAAAAAAAAACAATTTATGACAAAAAAATTTTTAATCAGGGGCAGTGTGTTTAGCGATCCCAGTTTCATGTATCATAAATTATTGTATGCTGTATCCTCTACCCACATCACAAAAAATCCACATCATCTCTGTTATCTGTATTAAAGAGAGTTAAGTCTCTACACAAAGAGATTGTTGGTAAATGTATCTTTTCTAGACAACTCTAAAATTTCTAGACAACACCACCTGAACAAGGAGGTGTCTGAAAATCTTCGACAAAGGCAGGACTTTCGAGATGGGGGATAGCTTTTAGAAGCGAAGATAGCTCAATAGTTGCCTCTTCAATGGGTGTAAGCACCGCAATCACATTTGAAATAACACCCCACTCACTATCAGTGAGTATGAGGTCCCCTTTACCGAGAAGTGCAAGCGAGCTTGTTACCTACTTTCAAGTGTTGTAGACTACGAAACATAGTGAGAAACGAATTCCATTTAGTGGTCACATCAGGTTTTAATTTTTTTGGTGCAAAAATTGTCAATAGAGATTTAAATCTGGCCTAACTTGTCGGTAGCTACAACACTACGTCTAAAAAAAGCTGACAATATTCCTAGCCTTTTGGACTAGAGGCAACTATTCAGCAGTATCATTAATAGCACCCCCCACATCAAATTTAGACTATGTGCGAAGAACAAAACATATGTCCATGTCCATCCTGTACCTACTTGGGATGCAGCATCCTTTACGGCCAGAACTACATTGGCTCCATTATCAGTTACTACGGCAAAAACCTTTTTCTTGATCCCCCCTTGCAGCGGCAATTTTCATAAGGTGAGCCTTAATAGGATCAGCAGTATATATATATATATATATATATATATATATATATATATATATATATATATATATATATATATATATATATATATATATATATATATATATATATATATATTATATATATATATATATATATATATATATATATATATATATATATATATATATATATATATATATATATATATATATATATATATATATATATATATATATATATATATATATATATATATATATATATATATATATATATATATATATATATATATATATATATATATATATATATATATATATATATATATATATATATATATATATATATATATATATATATATATATATATATATATATTATATATATATATATATTATATATATATATATTATACATGTATCATTACAATTAAAGCTAGATTATCTTGTCTTAATTTATCTGTGACAGATAGCTCCTTTTCCTTGACAGAATTTTTCAGACTGAGAGATTCACCCTGTCTAATCGGCTAGTTTAGCTTTGATAACATTCAAACTCTGAACTTTTCATTAGAACATCATTTGTTGTGAACTTTTCAATCTTAGTTGGTAATGATTCACACGCATCTGACTCGGGAGCCGGAAATGAATTCTTGTGAAAAAGATGCCAGGTTAAGATGTTAGATAAGGATAAATAAAATCATTTATAGATGAAAGAATTCAAACCTGCAAAGAATCTCGAAGATATATTCTGAAAATTTACAGAATTTTCATGTGGTGGATTTTCCGCAGGGAATATAGGGGGTTAGAGACCCCTAAATATATCGGTTTTGATAATACGTTTCGATATTTGGTATCGATATTTTGTTCGATATGTCGATTTCAAATATCGCCAACACTATCGAGTACTGCAGCATCACAATGAGTAAAAAATTTAATAGCTGGTGCTAATTTTGAGATAGAACAGTTTGAGATACTGATTTAAATTAACTGACAAAGTAAATGTTTTTTTGTTTATATCTAATTATTGATAAAAGACACAATTTTACTAAAGATTCATGGTCGTACGGAAAGGGGGGCAGAGGGGGGCACCTGCCCCCCTAGAACTTCAAATTTACACTAGATATGGTAGAAAAAGCAGTTGAAAAAAGGTAGATGGTTAAAAAAGCAGTTGATAAAAGGTAGATGGTTGAAAATGCTGGAAATAAACAGCTGGAATGACAGAATAAAATTCAAACAAGATGCAATTATCCATAATGTCTTGGAAAGATTTAGCTCTAATCCAAGAAGATTGATTAATGCTGAAGCCTATTGAGGATTTTTGATTTTTGGTGATTACCTATTAATAAATATTTCATAGGTATGATAGCACTTGCTGGCAATGTAAGGTTTTGTGAACTGCCAATATAACTTCAGCCCCCCACCCTTCATCACAGAATCGGCTGCCCCTCCCCCCTAGAGAAAAAGCTACTTACGCCTATGGTACTGTTGTACCATGGTACTAAAATATGGGACTAAAATATGGGTACATTGTGTACATGGTGCTAAAATATGGGAAACACACGAGAAGTGAAGTTTGGTTAATGCTAATGAAATAAAACAAAATAGGATGAAAATATAACAGTTTATGAACAAATTTGGGCTATATATTTACGCATTAGGAGGGGGGGATAAAGCATAGCATTTACTAGATACGGAACTTAACCTAACCTAGGTACCTTTTTCCCCTAAACCCCAAAAAAACTAAAATTTAAACATAGTTCCTGGAGTGAGAAACCCTTGTTTATACAGCGTCAGATAGGTAATTACCGGGTAATAGATATCTGGTCACTGCTTTTCTCGAGTCGCATTCTCGTGTGTTTTCAATATTTTAGAACAGTCCCCAATTTATTTACAGGGAATTTTTACCTGGAAAGTCGATCCTAATTAAGGATAAGTCTTGGTTCTGTATAATGAATAATATACCACTAACATGACGTATGAAAACTCTGAGAATTCATTCTCAAGGAAAATACCCGTAATTTTTTTTGGGGGGGGGGGAATGATGAATAAAGAAATTTCAGGGATAAATATAAAAAAGAGTACTGTTCTATTTGCTGGGACCCACGCAAGAAGTGAAGTTTGGTTAATGCTAAGGAAATAAAAAAGGGTAAAAATATAATAGTTTAGAAACATATGTCGGCTCAGGGGGGTGGGGGGTAAAGCATAGTATATATTAAATACATAACTAACCTAACCTAGATACCTTTTTTTGCCCCTAAACCCCAAAAAACAAAAGTTTTAATATTGTAAAACGCAGTGAAATCACTGTTTGCAATCCTCAGCATAGGAATTGTCCGTTGAAAGAAACCTGTTTGCTAATTTCTTTTATCATCTATTTCGGACATAGTGCTATAGGAATTGTCCGTTGAAAGAAACCTGTTTGTTCTAATTTCTTTTATCATCTATCTTACGTGGGTCCCAGCTAATAGAACAGTACCTAATAAAGACAATTTTCATGTGATGATTTGAAAAAGAAACCACCCAGACATTTAAGTATTTTCGTGGTGTAAGTATAGGGGGAGAGGGGGAACTTACCGGAAAATTTGACCAGCGTATTACTCCCTTTCAGGATATCCCCCTCCTCCACAAATAATTTTCTTCTAAAAAAAAGGTACTTGTGTTCAGGGTTGCGAACTGGACATATTTTATGTCCAAAGGACATATTTCTATGTGCCTGGACATAATGACATAATAGGGCAAACAATTGACACATTTTAGACATTTGGGACATCAAGTGGACACATTTTCCAAAATTATTACGTAAAACAAATTCCTTTCATAAAAAATGTCATTCATCACCAAATGAGTGCTAAGACTTATATCTACTTATTTTTTAAGCTCTGTATTGTATTTTCCAGGGTTGCTTGCTCTTCCCTGAAGCAAAGTTTCTGAAAAACGCCTTCAGAATGGTTTCACCTATAAATGGTATTAGTAGCCCTGATTTTTACTCGCAACGGTCAAGATAAAAGACAAGCTGTCGCCTTTTTCATATAAACCTACTTCCGGCTTCCGAACGTCACACAAAAACCTCAATGAAAAGTTAACAAAATGAAACCTTTCGATTGTTGATGGTCTCAAATCAAAACTAAATCCATGTTTTCAAAACACCCAGGGTAAATTCCTTCAGTTTGAAAATTTGATGCCTTTTTTTATGTTCTTTCCAAATATAATAATCATTTTTGTTGGAAATGAATTTTACCCCCCACCCCTATATATACCAATTCAGGGCATATATTTGCCCATTAGGGGGTGAGGGTAAAGTTTAAACTTACCTCTCATTTACATCAGAAATTAAATTTACCCCCCCCCCCCTCCCCCTAATGTGCAAATATATACCCTGAATTGGTATATATAGGAGTGGGGGTAAAATTCATAACCGACAAAAATGATTATTCTATTTGGAAAGAGCATAAAAAACGGCATCAAGTGGTATGTTTACTTTATTCGTATGTCAATAATGTGAACTGCGAAAAAATTTATCAACGGGTCTCCATGTCTGGTTTCCTTATACAGTATATAGCGGTGGGTGCCGCATAATGCATAAGTACCTATATATACATATAGTAATAAATATATATAGTATGCATAAATACTATATATATTTACTTAGTTTATAATATTATAAAGTAATATATAGTATAAGCCTAAAATTGGGGCTATTCAAGAGGAGATATGTTAATAAGACAGTTCCTATTTTTATAATATGCAAAAGCTGTAGTTATCAAACTTTGAAATCGATTTCGCTATGCTTACCTCCCAGCGCCTCTAATATGCTGACGTATAGATAGACGAATTGTATTATTCCCATATGTTTCCCCGTTTCTTGCTTTCGTCAGCATCTATTTGATTTACGGCTATACTAGTTGAAAAAAGAGTCATGCATGGCAAAATGCATAGAAATAATAAATTTTTACTATATTTTTGCACATTAAGGAGGGAAAGCATAGTGGAATCACTTTAAAAATTATATATATATATATTTTATATATATATATATATATATATATATATATATATATATATATATGTATATATATATATATATATATATATATATATAGATATATATATATATATATATATATATATATATATATATATATATATATATATATATATATATATATATATATATATATATATATATATATATATATATATATATATATATATATATTTGAGGAGGGGACAACCCTATTCATATACGGAATAATTTTTGTTCGTTTTAAGTTTTAATATCGCTCCTTACTTTCAGTTTAAAAAAAAAAAACTTGTTTTTTTATTTAATTTCTGAACGTTTCTGAATTAATGCAGCTTTGATGTTGGCTCACCGTACATGAATAATTAAAACGAAATTTGCATATTAATTTTACTTTTTTGGCTAAATGGCTTTCGCGTACTTTTGATCTGACGTAACTTACGAATTAACATACGTGACCCCTTAGTCAATAGCTCGCTCTTTACGCCAAAGTTCAAATTTTCTTCCAGTTTTCTAAGAATGGCCCCTTAATCACAAATGCCGTTAATTAGAATAAATAGCTCTGATGCAACTAAATAAAAAATTTAGCGCAAAGAGCGAGGTAATGACTGGGGGGCGAACCCAATCATGTACGTATTAATTTCTGTTTGTTTTATGTTTTGGTGTTGCTCCTTACTTTCAGTTGAAAAAATTGTTTTTTTTTACTTAATTTCTTATTGTTTTTAAATAATGCTGGGAAATCCGGTGCCCCCTTCATAGCATTTTCCCTTCCTCCACGAAAAGATCCTCCCACGTAAAAACCCGACCCCCCCCCCCAACTACCAGAAAAAAATTGCCCTGAAAACTTCTGTATACTTCCCAATAACCAATATTATATGTAAACATTGGACATTTATCATAATGACAATTGGAGCATAGGTGGCCTCTAGGATGAGAGTCACACACCTCTTCAAGACAGGAATTACAACCTTTAATTTGTACAGCATATCCTCTATGCAATTTACATGGGTTGCATAATCTACACTTTTCATCATACTCATCAATAATTGTGCAATTCTCACATGATGATGACCAGTTGCCCAGTGTGTACATACATAACGGACATGTATGGAACATTTTGTCATGTGTTGACACTCTCACTACCACAATGAAACTGAGCTAGCAACAACAAAAATTGTCTGAGATAGAGAGAGAGAGAGAGGAGTAAATCATCCTTGAGCACCATCTTTCTCATGAAAAAAAGTCCTAAATTTCAAAACTAATGTTTAAAAGCATTTCCACAATATCATTTTGCCGTGTCGTGATCAAAATATCAATAAATTGTGTAAATGCATTTGGACCACGACGTAGAAGCTTCATACAATAGTCTTATGATGGAGAATCAGTTTTCATTATATCGACAAGCATTCCCGAGAAAATATCTTCCTTTGAATAGACAACTCTAGAAAATCATCATCTAGAATCAAACGTTTTTCCATAAGAACTAGATTCATCATGATTCGCTCTTTCTCGAATCTATCCATTTTTTAGAGTCCTAACTCTCTCACAACCAACTTCAGATTAATCAGAATTTCTTTTTGTACTCTAGAAAATATACGCTAGTCTACTATAGAAAGAAAAAAAAATACCATTGATTTAGAAACATTTTTATTGAACATAATTACAATAATAATATTCACTGATGCATTTTGTTCTCATCAATATATTTCGATAGGACATCTAATGCTGACCGAAGTTTATTTATATGGAGAATATTCACTTTTCCAGCAAAACATAGTTGCTCCTCCTGCTTAAACTTGCTTAATGATATCGCGTATCTGGCATACATATTGTCCCATTCAAGACATAGTCTACAGCCAGCGGTTATTTCCACAGCTACATTGGGTACTCGTATATCGTTGCTGCTGCTGCTGCTGTCGGTTCAATCATTAATCTCCAATAATGTAAATGCACCACTCATTTTTTCTCCACTAATATCCTCTCAAATAAACTATTCTCTCTCTGAATTCAATTCTCTTACTAATAAGAACTACAATGAAAATTACTCCTTATATCCGAATCCAACTACTAATCAAGTTAGTGTGACCGCCAGTTCTCTCTCTGTTTGACCTCCAAAAAAAATGGGTGTTGCCTCAGAAAACCAGTCTGGTAGGGCAAGTAGCGTTCCTAGTAATAGGTGACTGGCCCTGGTAAGCCAATGTACCGGTTAAACTACACGCATATCAATGCCTCAGGCTTGTGTAAGTACATGTATATTTTCAATATATAGATACATTACTACTTCCGCAGCAGCTCATTGCTGACAATTTTAGTAAAAGCCGAGCACCAGCACTTATATTTTTGACTGTTTAATGTGTGTTTATTATTTATGATGTATTGTGTAAGGTTTTTAAATTCACCAAGTACCGTGTTTGTTAAATAGTTACTTTTCTTCATTACTGCTTAAATAGCATCTACTTTAATAGCAAATATATTATTGATTAAAATAATTGATCCCTTTACCAGGACTCCTTACGGTTTAAAATTTACTGTATTTTGCTTCATTTTGCATGCAATTTAATTGCTCTTTTTGTTTGATAGTTTTTTCTTAAGAGCATTCAAAAATAAGTTTATCCTTACGAAAGAAATTTGTGAATTTATATTCCCGGTCACCCAACCACTACTGATATTTTGACGTTTGGCCCCCCCTGGAAATTTTCTGCCGGGACCCTTGCTATAGATACAGGTAACAGAACAAGCACATGGTAAGCAATTACTCGTACGTCTTAGACCTATCTTGTTTCTCTGTAAAATAAAAATATATGCTATACGATATCCTACATTATATATCCTATCTATATCTCTGAATATAAGTATACATTTCCAGACTCATTTTTTTCTTCATTTGTTTGTTTGCTTTATTTTTGCTTTAGTAACTCAATTTTACATATGTGGGGAATTTTTTTTTTTGGGGGGGGGGGGGGGGGGTAACTGAAGAAAAGTTGTTCCCCGGGGAAATTTTTGAGGTGGAAATTACCCCGGGGAAATTACTTTACTTCATTTCTGTCCATTTTTGGCTTAATGGAGTTCTTTATTTTTCTTTGAAAAGCTTTTTTTGGAAAAAAGTTTTTTTTTAGATGAATTTCTGTGCGTTTTTTATTGACAAAGTCATTTTCAAGAAAAAAAAAAAATATTTTATATCGTTTCGTTTTTTTTTTCTATAAGCATCCATAGTTTGGCATATTTGTGGAGGTTTGACATGCCCAATATCCCTAAAGACATAGTTTCTGACCGTTCTACTATGCTGAACAAAATAGTTGTCTACAAAATTTTGACTAGATGTGTTTGGGAAATAAATCGACTTGAGAGACGAGCTGATTGCCCTCCAATCTCTTTTTACTCTTAGAAAGGACCCTAGAACTTTTAATTTTGAATCGAATTAGCTTCTTTAAATGTTTCAATGATATTTCCAGCTATTATAGAGTGATACTGCCTATGATATTTCTTATATGCCTTTTTGAAAGCCTGCAAGTATACAGTTTTTTCATTTAATTGGAACGCCCCCTAAACACTTCCTAGAAGTTTCACCTTAATACTCTAAGCGTCATTAGTTACAGTAACTGTAGCTGTAGCACTAAAGATATACACATAGTGCCCTCTGGCTAGTTCAAAATCTCCAACTTACTCTTAAAGATCTAACTTAAAAATATAAATTGTTCTTGAGATATTACTTTGTCACCTTTTTGAAAGTTCACATGCTCATAGTTTGTTTTGACCTAAATATTTCTTATATCTGATTACTGAAGACATTGTTCTATTCCCTTTGGACTATTGTCTACAAAATGGCTGTATCACAATTTTGATCGAAAGTGTTTGGGGAAAAGAGGATATCAGGGAGAGAGGGGGGGATATTTTCTCTCCATCACGCTTGACTCTTAAAATGGAACTAGAAGTATGGATTTCCAATCAACTGAGCCTCCTCTAAGACCCCCTCTTTATAAAAAACCTCACATCCCACCGGAGAATAACTTAAAACCCTTATCCCCATACTTTGGGTGGTTGTGTCAAACCCAAAGGCCTTTTTATGAGATTTTTGGACTATTTTTGAACAAATGGCTATCTTAAATTTCTATCGGATGCATTGTGGGAAAATATGACGTGGGGGGTGTATCTGCCCTTTGATTAATTTAACTCTTAAAAATGGCTTTTCAACTTACGATTTCCAATCCATTGAGCCCCCTCCGAATTTTACACGACTGCCGTTTCAATTAAAAACCTTAAATGCCCTCGAGACGTACCTTACAACCCTTGCCTTGAGGACTGTGAGGGGGTTCTCATCCTCAAAGACATAATTTCTGGACTTTTAAACTACGTCAAACAAATTAACTATCTCGAAATTTTGACTGGAAGGGTTTGGGGAAATGATGGGCGTGGGAGGGGTGGTTGCCCTTCAATCACTTTTGACTATTAAAGAAGGCACTAGCCCTTTAAATTACCAACCGACTGAGCCCTTTTCGAAGTTTCTACGACAACAAATGACCATCTTAAAATTTCCATCAGATGCGTTTCTAGAAAATACGACGTGTGTTTGTGTGTGTGTGTGGGGGGGGCTATTTGCCTTCTGATCACTTTGACTCTTAAAAAGAGCACTGTAACTTCTGATTTCCAATCCAATGAGCCCTCTTTGAAGTTTATACGACCCCCATTTCTACAAAAACGTTATATGCCCCCAGGGCGTAGCTTACAGCTCTTGATCTGAGGGCTATATTGGGGGGGGGAGGGTGTTATTTTCGAAGACATAATGTCTGGACCTTTCAAATACACTGAAAAAAATTACTATCTCAAAAATTATGATGAAATGTGTTTGGGAAAATGATTGGTGTATGGGGGGGGGCTGCATGACCTCCAATCACTATTGACTGTTAAAAAGGCCAGTAGAACTTCTGATTACCAATCAAATGAGCTCCCTGTGAGGTTTATACGACCACCCTTTCTTTAAAAAAACCTTATATCCCCACAGGGCATAACTTACCACCCTTGCTCTGAGGGTTGTGGGGGAGGGGGGGGGGTTGTCATTCTTAAAGTCTTAATTTCCGGACCTTAAAACTACACTGAACAAAATGGCTATCTCAAAATTTTGATTGGATGTGTTTGGGGAAGTGATTGACGTTAGGGAGGGGAAGCCGGTTGCCCTCAATGAGCTCTTTTGAAGTTCCTATGACATTTCTTTCTATAAGAAGTGCCCTGGTCTAAAAAGAACAATATATTGTGCCCATATCGATCTCTACTTAGGCAGCACTATAGCGCTGCCTAATATATTTTGTCTCGAGATTTCAATTATACAGCACTGGAAGTGCACCAGGTGAGCTCCTTCCCCCCTTAAAATTCAGTCTATGGACGCCCATGGACTGACACAGAGTGTGTTGGACTTGTATAATTTGGGCTATATATTTTCACATTACGGGTAGTATTGGGTAGCTTAGAGGCGATATCCAAATGCTTTACTCTCACCCCTAACCCTAATGTGCAAATATATAGGCTAAATTCTATTATTATATAAACTAAAGTTTATATGAAGGGTATTTCATCAGAATTAACCTAACTTTACTTCTTGAGTGTTTACGGTATTGTTCTGTTAGCTGGAAGCCACGGGATATATTGTATATTGAAGATGCTAAACAAGCTAGTCAAACAGGTTCTTTCAACTGAGAAATCATATGCCGAGATTACAAATAATGGTTTCTCACTGCGTTTACAATATTTAAACTTTAGGCTGTTGGGGTTTAGGAGGAAGAAGTTATCTAGGTTAGGTTAGGTTACGTATTTAATATATTCTAGGCTTTACCCACCCCCATCCCCCACCCCACCCTCCTAGTGGGCAAATATATAGCCGAAATGTGTTTCTAAATATTATATTTTCATCATATTTTTGTTTTGTTTCATTAGTACTAACCAAACTTCACTTCTCGCGTCGCGTGGCATCCAGCTGCTAGAACAGTACCGTGTTTACTGGCCAAAACACACAAGCAGGGTTGCCAACTTTTCGGTCCATAAATATGTCTCCTGAGTATCCAAAATTATGTCCTTTTTAGCCAAAATATGTCCATATTTCGTCTTAAATATGTCCTAAATATGTCCACCTTGAAATTTCAGAACCTAGAGGTTATTTTTCTTATCAATAGGAATATTGACCAAAAGACGCTTTGGAAACATCTTTCAAAGCGGCCAGTCAACATCAAATATATTGAAAACGAAAAAAAACATTTAATACAAGCACAAAACTCATAAAAACAAGTAAACACTAAAAATAATTTGTGGGAGCTTAAGATTAGTCTTCTAGCGAGAATTCATCTTGAAAATTATGTTCAGCATGAGAGTCAGCTCAATGCTGAACATATGATGTTACCAAGTAGCGTAAACTGTCTTTCAGCAGCTGCTGAAGAGTGTGGCAGGCCATATAACGTTAACATAAAATCACAAAGATCCTTGTATTTTTCTTTATCCTTGGCATCCTTACATTTTCTTAGGGCAGACCTGAAAACTGATGGATTTGCTTATTCAGAACGGAAATTAAAAGTTCTAGTGCCCCTTTTCAGTGACCAAAAAGAATGGAGGGCAACTAAGCCCCCTCCCACACTCATTTGTTTCCCAGAGTCACTGGATCATAATTTTTAGATAGCCATTTTGTTCAGCATGTTCGAAAAATACAATAACTATGTCTTTGAGGATGACCCCCAAAGTCTCCGGGGGACGATCTGCAAGTTATGAACTATGTTCTGGGAGGAGGAACCGGGTCAACGATTCAACTGTTGGAACAACAAAAGAATATGGTTTCTACGTCATCGTTGTGAAAACACTGGGTGTTATGATTATAAGCCCACTGATTTTTATTTGGCTGTGACGGAATGTGATTCGACACTTGAGGACACTGTTTGTGAAATTGCTTCAAATAAGCAAATTGAAACATGTGAATTCTATAGAATGAATGAGAATAGTATCATTGACTATACAAAGAGATATGACAAGGGTGAAGTCACACTCTACTGTAGAAAATGTGACCCTGACATTGCAGTACATCAGGATCAGTACACTGTGAATTCAGATAATCTACCTGCACTAGTTGTTGTCGACAAATACCTAGTAGTGGATGAAATCTAAAGAGTAGAAAAGTCGTTTTATCATGTATATAAATTTTTTTTTATTAATAAACAATTTCACATACATCTTTAGAACATTTTATTCTTAGGGCACTAAAATCAATATTAAATACACTTGTAAGTATATTCTCCACTAGAAAGTCGTTCAATTGAGGTAAGTGAACGTAGATGTTGAGAAACTGCTTGTAGGTGTTGAGAAACTGCCACGACACCTGAACATGAAAAAGAGTAGTGCATGAAAGCCAAATGTCTTAGTCGTTAAATCCTGTACTCTTCGTTGATTTTGAATAATGGTTTTCCCCCCCTGCTTTCAATAAAGCTGCTGATGCATGGAGCGTAGAATTTATACGATAGGCCAAGAGGATCAAAAAATTCAATATTCTTCGCTGTTTGAAAGATGCATAGCCAATGACCGGTCTTCAAAGTCGATGGACTGCTATTAACAATGATTAGGGTATTGTTAACACTTGGAATTTTTTCAATGAAGTCCGAAGGTATGCAATAGGACTTGTACTGGGACATGTATGGATCCATACTAAATACGTTGATTATTTGGTTTGTGTTCATGGTGCTAGGTCTAGTAGAACACTGCCGTCGGGCGTGATTTCCCAATAGGTTTCAAATTGACTCAGTGATATTAGCGTGATACTCTCAGTCAGAGCATTGGCAAATGTACACTCTAAACGTACATTCCCTGTTCGTACTATGCTCATATCCTGTGTGCCAGACAAGTCCAAAACAATAACCCATGATTTTTTGAAAACATTGAATCGGTTATTCTATTTTCAAATAGTTGAGAGTCATGATCTAGAGATTGCATGGTCAACTCGTACAGAGTTCTATAGGATTTATTGTCAAATGATAGAGTGTACAGTGGAATACCATTCACTTTGCACACGAGGCTAGATAGACCGAAAAGTTAAAATCATGGGGGGATTCAGTCCAGGATCCAACGGCACTACCACTCTTCACAAAGGCCAAAGGCAATTTTGATGGGATTTCTCCATTGATAAATGATGAATCGCTATAGCTACGAGAGCCGGCGGCAATGTGACGTTGATTGGTGATCGTATGGGGAACAAGAATTTTAATGTTGTTACCATTGGCTCTTAGCTTTTCCACTGCCAATGCAACAGAGCTCATAACTTGTTGTTTTCGGACGTGGAGAATTGCCGATGTGATAATGACATTTGCATCGGGTGCTGCAGGAAGGGTTTTTCTCAAATGAAATTCGATGGGGCCATCTGTAGCTTTATGTCAATCTTGACATTGGGGGGGAGCCATTGGGATATATTGAATATCTCATGATTTAATTTTCCAACTAGATGATACTCCTGGGTCACTGCAGTAGTCAACTCACCGTCAGTATCAACACCTGATCAATATTCATAGCCCAATGATTGTCCTCTCAACTCCTTGTATGCCTTTGGCGTCATCATCATAAATTGTATGTAGCTTGCATAGTTTGATAAATTGTTGCTAGTGCTCACCAATGTTCCATTAATAAATACATTAATTTGTTTGAATAGGTTGTATAGAATACAGTTTTCATAGGAGAAACCATCGCCGGTATTTGGAGTTGTATTATATGACTTTTTCTTCACCACAACATTTAAATCAATAAATGTTGACGACAAATCAATGAAATAGTCTTCATTGGAAAATATTTGAAAGTGTATATTTTCCGAGAGAGGTTGTTGGGATGAAATTGTTCATAGTAGCCATACTTGACACTGACATCAACATTTTCAGCATTGAATAGATTCAATAAGGAACTAATTGATGGATATGATTCCTTGTGGGGGAGATAAGTCATCTTAAGAGAAGAAATCCTTCTTTGATATAACAATCTTTTTCTTTTTCTTCTTGTTCTGCTTATTGGTCTTCCTTGGTTTATTCCTCAAAGTCCTTGTTGATGTCCTTTGCTTATTGCCTGGGTGGAGACTGATGAGTGAATGACGCGAACGCATCCTTTTCAATCCCTCCCCATTTTGTCGAGATTTTAGTTGCTCACCAACGGCTCTTGCTGGATATCTAATATTATCCTTAACACTCTCCTTGAAATTCTTGCCTGACCCCCAGTCCTGTAGTGTGGAGGGAGCAAAATTTGATGTAGCAGGTACAAGATATTTTCTGGCAAGGGGTAGTGCAGAACGAAATAGCCTAGCAAACCAGCTACCAAGACCATAGCCAGACATTGTAGTACGCCCCTTGTAGTAGTCCAATCCATTGCCTATTTGACGTGGACTCAAAGCACCAACATAGCAATCGATATCGGGACAGACAAATGGAATTCTCCTATTGTTCATTTTAGGTGATTGTGCTGTCGTTGACAATGGATCAAAAATGACATGTAATCACTGCTAAGCCTTTTGTTATTGCTAGAGGATCACCCAATTCACTTCTTAGTGTTAACTGACAGAGTTCCAAATATGAAGTGTTTACAGGAACATACTGAAGATGCTTTATATTATAGTGATGAACAAGTTCATGAGTTGTTTTTCGTTCAAGAACACGTAGGAGGGGGATATTTGAATTATCGACTCACGATGTTTCCACAAAGGATGCATAGAGAAATATGCAAGAGTCCGAGGCAAAACCAGTTGGATAATCATCAAAAATAACTTGATCCATCCCGTAAACGGTGCCAGAATTTTTCCCATTGATCATATTCTGTTTAAAGTTAAGAACATCTCTCAGATTATCATTGAGAATGATTGTTTCAGTGTCAACAGGTGAGCTAATGTAAATCCTATCATGTTCCAATGAATAATTAAAATGGAATGTACCATTCCTGCGATATGAGATTTTTCTATTGATTGTACGACACAAATCCCCCATATTATCATATTCAATATATTTCAATTTGACATGTGGATAGTCACTAGATTTAAGTGCTTCAACCCATTCATAGTCGACATAGTCTAACCCATTCATAGTCCAATCGAATGGTATAACTTTTATATCATACACACGATCCTTTCTCAGGATGTCATAGGTATTTTTGAGAATACAGTCGACAAGAGCCACTTCATATGCACCGTCAAATTTGATGGGGGGGGAGAGTTTTGTCTAAAAATCACTTGTCGTATTCAAGTCATTGTAGAGAGGATCGGAAACGTTGGACATGAATGTTACATAGAAATCATGGGGCATTGTCAATATCTTCAACACCGATCCAAGAATCAAAATCAGAGTTGTATCCTAGCCACCGAACAAGTAACTCTTTCTTACCCCTGCGAGTACGTGTCTTTAATATCTTTTCAATTTGATAGATTTCACTAGCATTTTTAACTTTTTGCAATTCATAGTCATAAAAGCCGCCGAGAATCTCTTCATCTTTGGTATCACGCAGGCGATAAATTATGGGTTTAGTGTCTAGGATTTTGAATTTATTGAACTTACATTGAATTTATTTTTCTTCTTCTTCTTGACAACCGATTCATTGGAATACTGTTTAAGAAAGGTGTCAATTGTATCATTATCAGAATGATGAACTTCCGTTGGCGTAGAGTTGGACAATGATCGATGAGGTCGTTGATTATAAATCAACATTATTTTATCAAGATCATGAATAAAAGCCGGTGTATTTTTCAATGTACAATATCTTGAAATTAAAAGTCGAATAGTTCTTATCAATCGTTCGGCCATTGCAGCCTTTATAGGACTGTGACTATGATAGAGCAGTGTACTATATTTCTCTAGTACTTTTGCAACATGGGGATTAACAAATTCACTACCGCGATCCGTTTGAATTTTTTTATGTGAATATTGTTCGAGAATACTTTCAATGGCCTGAGCAACTTCAACACCTCTTTGATCGCAATGGAATTGCATATGCATAACGACTATAAACACTGATTGCAAGTAGAATGTACTTGTACGGTGTATTGTGACGTCTTTGAAGCTCATCTAGAGTGAGGGGATCTGCTTGCATTATATGCAATGGGTAAAATGCTTTAGTTTTTCGATATTGATTGGCACGAAATCTATGATTTCTATGCAGAGTGTAACTTGATTCATTTTGTAGATAGTCTTGTATACTTTTAGTGTGAACACCAGTGACTTTGGAAAGAGTGGTGGGGGAATTTAAACTCCCCGCCTCACCAATATTTTCATAAACACCATTCAGAACTTCAACCATTTTGAACGTAAACACGTTGTGTAACGTCCGCTACCCTTTTGTTTACTGGCTGTTGATGATGGTGGTGGTGGTGACGTTGACTTGATACGTCTTCGCTTTTGTCTAGCTATCAGCGGTGTGCTAGTATTTTCCAAAATTGATTTAAAATCTTCTTCTTCAAGTTCATATTTTAATGGTGTCAATGTTGTTGATGATGATGATGATGATGAGGCATGTTCATTTAATTTTTTTAGAATTTGTCTATTGCCAATAAGACTTTTGGGGAAGTTTAATGTATTTAGAAAGTTGTATAGATGAGTGTCAAATGATAATAGTCCTTTACGATTTGTAACCATATCATAGATTAAATCAAGTAGATTATAGCTCTTGCCCCAAATTATAATCCCTTCCCCATTGCTCTCAACTTGAATATGATCTTGACCACTTTCCAAGAGATAGGTTAGGAGTCGTTTACTCTGTTTCACGATATGAGTGGGGCATTAGATTTCCAATTTTCAACACAATTGAATCCAATTCCTTCTTCTTTAATTGTGTTCCAGCAGCAGACTCTTGAGGAGATGATTCTTTTTTGGGATCAGCAGCAGCAGCAGTGGGCTTCGACCGATAGGACTTGTGTTTGTCCACTCGGCGAAGTGCATCTTGAAGTAAAAGCAGTTTTTTATCATCCTCAATATTCTCATTGTCAAGGAATTTACTCAGATTGAAGTGTTCGACGGGTGAGAGAGCGAGTTCTATTGGAGTCAATTTATAGGGTTTTGCCATTCTCTTTCTAGAGAAAACTGTTTACAAGTCCTGCAATTATTGGCAGTAAAAGTGTGAAAAAGCTACTGCCCGCCTGAAGAAGTCGTTTCCTTTTAAAATTCTTTCCTTTCTTTTTAGAGGCCAATATACGTACAATGGAACGATGTTGCTTTGCCTGTTGCTTAGCTACTTCTGGCAGTTGAACATTACCCTCGATTAAATTTAAACAAAGTTCGGATATTAGATTAATGAAATCATTGTCAATACCGTGTTTGAGTATTGCTTTCCTAAGTGGAGGTTTTGAAGTGCTTAGAACTGAAAACAAATGTCTATTTTCATGAAGTTTCTTCAGTGTCATGATAGCAACTAATAGGTCTTTTTAGTGTTCACGGGGAGATATACTGTAATTTCATTGTCAAAAATATCGGTGACTACACGCAGATCCTCGGGTGTATTTTGATTAAGATCCAATTGGATGTAACCGTAGGGTTTATTAGTTGCCTGATCGTATGCTGAGAGCAGAAATTTGGGGGCTCCTGGATAGATTTGTTTATTGAGAGTTATTAGCGAGCTAGAATCACGAACAACTCTGTAGATGATATAGTAGGTGCAGTTCAGTGCAAGTGTTCGCATACATTTGCTCTGATGAAAGAGATTGTGTAGAACCAGAGTAACGGAAATCTGTTCATGATGAGAGCGAACAGTGAACAGTTGTAGCATTTCCTGGGACCATTGTTCAATAGATTCAGCCAGATCGCCAATGATCAACCAAGAGTTTTGTTCAATAATGCTGAAAACATCAAGTCCTTGTATGAATTGCATCTGCACCAACCCCGTCGTGGCAATTGCTTTTATTTTATCATATGACTCCTGCCAAATACTGTAACAATAGTAGATTTTTTTCGGCTTTTCCACAAACATTTTATCGCAATTTTTAATTATTTTAGTTAAGAGAGTTGTTTTGCCCGACATTGACGGTCCACACAGAAACGATCTGAATAGTGTTTTAAATTGATACATGTTCCCTTCAACAGTTCACCTAGACAACTAACTGTAGACTATGGCTGTCTACTGACTAAATAATTTCCCTATGACTACTCCGTTCAAGAATAATAATAATAATAATAATAAGAAAAAGACGAATAAAAAATTATATTTTCTTTTATTAAACATAAAAAGGTAACAATACTTTTAAAAAATACTACATTGAAAAAGGCACATTAAACATGAAAAAAAAAAACTTTTTTAATTTATTTTATAGTAAAAAATACAACATTTACATAACCACTAGAAAAAAGACTTAAATAAATACACTTTTTTTTTTTGTTTATTTATAAAAAAAACACAACATTTATTGGAATAATGCACTTGAAATAATATCATACACTTTTATTTACAGCATTTAAAATTTTGGGGTCACCCCCTCCCCCCCCCGGGGGGGCGGCCGCTGCAGCGGCCGGGGCGGGCCAGGAAGCGCCGGGCGCCGGGAAGCGGGGCCCGCTGCGGCGGGCCGGGCCGGGGCTGGCATTAAATACTGGAAATTGATCTGCCTTGCACACACACACACACACAACACACCACACACACACACACACACACACACACACACACCACACACACACACACACACACACACACACACACACACACACACACACACACACACACACACACACACACACACAATTTTATACTTTTTTTTCTTTTTTTTTTAATGAATTTAAGTTAATTTTTCTAAACCAAGTTGTTTTCTATACTCTATACATTCAACTCGGTCTGAAATTAAATAATGACCGTGTGGTAGTACCTTCACACCATCCTCAAGTACATAGACTTTGTCCGATATGGCAGACATGGCGTTTTTCTCAACTCTAACTGTGTAGTTTTTAAATTGTAAAGAGCGAATCGCCATGACTTTCACCCTTGGCACTAAACTACGTTCCACACAGTTTCTATACACACTCATATCGAAATTATTTTTTACAAAGTGTGTAGGTACCCCCTTGCAAACTTGTTTGATATCCTTGCCGTGCGTTTCCACACAGTATACCTTCGGACCAGGAAACACACCACTGGATATCAGATCGCTACCCGTTTCAGATTTTAGCATTAACAATTGATTTGGGGCCTGGTGTTTCACTAGCTCTGGGTAGAGGGATTCGTCCCAGTTAGTGTAGTCCATTCGTGAGCTAATGTACTCGCCATTTTCCAAATCATTCAATAGATTTTCAGTTTGACTTTTAACAGGAGTGAATCAGTGTCCCCTAGTACACTTGAACTTGTCCCTCAATCGGCCACTGTACCTTGCATACTTTATAATAAAATGACAACATGAGTTTTCTTGGATATTTCAGTTATTGCACTTCCGCCTGCAATATTTTTATTTAATACAATGTTTCTTTTCTTGCGATGTAGGAGCACCATATTAGAGTCTATGATTGTGAACGATGTGAAGTTTGGATCCGCAATGATTCGAGCACATCTTTGGGGTTAGTTACAATGTCACATCGACTTTTGTGTCGTACGCTCTCGCACATTTTACCGAAAGCTGAGTTCAAAATGAGTTTATAGACTTCTTTTTCAACTTTCGTTTTCGCTTGTGAACGCTTACTGACAAAGGTGTCAATAAACGTTTTCATGTAAGGCTTTTGATCAAATTGGAGGGCTCTATGAATCTTTGTGACTTGAAACCATTGGACACCATCCATTTCATAGCACGTGATGAACAACGATATTCTGTTTCGGGTTGAGGTCGGCAATTAGTTTTTGTTTTGAAGGTACCCAGTGCATACTCCCGTCCTCTACTAAAGATAAATTGTAGGGGCTCAGAGAGTCCCTACCCACCGGTCTATTTATGCATGGAAAAACAAAGTCTTTTACCGAGTCATGGATTTCCATGGGTATTTCACCGTCAATTTCAAAAAACCATCCCTGAGCCCCATTCTCCTCAACACTGGCAATGTCGGGGAAATTCGAAGCACACGGATTGTCAAGCCATTTATAATTGCCACACGGCAAACAGTAGTGAGACATTGCCGATGGGTAAAGAGAATTCATATCTAAAAAAACTACGTCCGACTTTTCATCGGTGTGCTGTCCACTCGGATCAGTTTTCATGATACGATCCCCGTGAGAAACCTACCCACCCCTCATTGATCTCTCTACAAACAGATGCTGATCCACATCGGCGATCAGACCTATTTTTTCTTTGCTGATTTTAAGTATCAAGTCCATCACCAAATGGGGAGTGGAAAAATAATAACCTAAATCCAACCCAAATTCCCCATAGATTTTATCCGTATTTTTGCACACACATATCCAGAAGAGTGAGTAAGTCACTGGCCAAGTAAAGTTTACAATAATCCCACCCATTTTTACATCCGCCCTTTGCCCAAACCCTCTTAGCAAATTCGTAGCCGCTAGTGGTGCACTCACTCTCAGTAAGAGAATTGTAAAAAGCTTCAATGGGCGGTAGTGACACCTCATCTAGCCTCGAGCCAGAGTTGTAATAATCATATGGATATATACCCTTACACGTTAATAAATCTTACATTTCATCATCGGGGAAGCGCTGTTTGAGGAGGGGGAAGCTATCAAAATTGTCACTTTTCTGCACCTGAATCAATTGACTTAAAGATTTGGGGAAGAAGCTGAAAGAGTCTAAAAAAACGGATTTTATTCAGGCACGTGTTACCCTTGTCAACTGTTTTCCGCATGAATTCTAGCAGCAGTAGCTTCTCCGATGATTTGGGTATGATATTATATGAAAAAGAACCATCTATCCATGCGTCATCTACAACTCCTCCCTTGGCAATGCGGGCCAACGCCGGAAGAACAAACTTTAAGTCGTAATTGGAATTGTGTATAAAAACAGGTACGAAATATTGTTGTCTAACGTTTAAATTGCATGACTGGTGTGCTACCCCTCTAAAGTTACTCCCTCCCGATGTAATTTCCTGCCACAAATGATCATGGTCGATCACCTTCCTCCTCCCCCATTCCCAACACCATCATCAAATTCTCCCTTGCAAACCCAACACATTTTACGATTTTTAATGGCCACTATGTCATCTTGTGATAGGAGCATAGGATAGTTTGTATAACGAAGGCGCGAAATTGCACCGTTCGCTGTTTTGATTAGACTGACCAATGCCGAGCGCATGCAGCCTTCACCGTCACTCAACATCTCAACTACATCCAACACTTGCATGGTATTATTGGAATCTCGTTGCGCGTGAGCGTAAGAGACCCCTATGGCTTCATGTATTTTAACACGATTTGAATTTGACGGATCGCACACGTCTGTCAGTTTAGCTTCGCAGTCCAAAGCGATCTTATTGCTCTGCAGGAGCGTGTTTTGAAAATTTTTAAAACGTAAGATCGCTCTATCTCCACTTACCGTCTCCACAGCCTGGTATCCATGACGTTTACAGTGTTTCATTTGATGCTTTAACTTTAAATCAGTCCAAAATCTTGAGAGGCATGTTGGACAGTAATAACGTACACCACCACATTTTTTACCCTCACTTAGAACCCTACTAATATCCGTAATTGGATTGAAATGACCAATTGAATCGGAGTCTGTGGGTGGGGTGTATAGAAGTGGCTTCTATACACCCCACCCACAGACTCCGATTCAATTGGTCATTTCAATCCAATTACGGATATTAGTAGGGTTCTAAGTGAGGGTAAAAAATGTGGTGGTGTACGTTATTACTGTCCAACATGCCTCTCAAGATTTTGTGAGAGAACACCAAATGTTCTACTGATTCAATTGAAGGAGCCTGCACTGGATATAATACACCCTTCTTATCGGAACACTGACCCTCTTCAAATTCTATTTCATACTGTAACACCGTGACACCAATCTTTAAATGTGCATTAGCCCGCTCAAAAATATCTATTCCTTTTAGTGTCACGGGAAATTGACCACTTAAACAATTAAAATTTACTTTGGGGAATTTTGAACCCTCCCTACCATTAACTGCCATTTTATCCAACTTTTTCTTAGTGGCATCATTGCGCAGAGGTCTGTATGCTGCAATTAAAAATGCATACTTGAAACACTGCAGCCTTGTGTCGAAACAGATTCGTTGTATCCCCCTACACCCCTCTAAATCTGAATGATATTTTAATTCAATTGCCCTCTCCCCATTCCCACCTCTTACAATAAAATCCTTTTTAAACCTACAAATATTAACATTTAAACTTTCAATAAATAAAACCACAGACCCACTACCCCCCTCGTTATAATTTTCCCACTTACTTGAATACTATTAGCCCAATTTAGAAAAACCTCCCCATAATTTGATAAATGCGGGTGAATTGCCAAAATCTCTGTGTGCAAGTATTTCGAATACATCTCACCCGCACTTTCATTTAAAAAAAATATTTTTAGTGCTATTGATGCTTTTAAACTGACCCCCACTCCCCACACCCTCATTTGTTGTTCAAGAATGGCTCGAATCTTATCAGTATATGAATGTGTAATGACCGAGGGATCTGTTATTATATCCCCTGACACTAGAGAGTTGAAGGGGTCACCGAATTTGGCGCTGTAGACCAATGTGTGGTGCAAGGCAGAGTTGGACAGAAAAAAATCTGCAAGAGGGGATACTGTTGCTGTTGTTGTTGTTGTATTACTACTACTACTATCTATATCAATAAGTGGAATGGTGGAGGGTGACAGGGAATTATCAATAACACCACCACACTCCCAGTCTGTTCAATAACATTGGGTGGATATGGCATGAGGCAGTCCCCTAGTACATATTCCAAGGTGTTTGGGGACAATTGGTCGAGCCAGCCTGTATTGTCCTGTGATGGAATTTTGTTATGAGGAACCGGTTCAGATGCACTAGTAACATCACCTAAATGCTCACGCATAAAACTATCTGCCCACCCCGGATCCTCAAGCATGTCAATATCATAGGTTAAGTCGTCTAGGCTAGCCATTTCCCCAAAAACATCATTGAGGAAACCCCTATGCCACTCCATATTCTCTAGAACTAGTGTAGGCTCATCGCTGAACTCCGTTGGTGGTGAAAGAATTGGTCCTGTGAATTCACGTGTTTCATCACTCAATGGTGGTGGTGGTGCTATATCATTAATCTGTAGAAAAAAAGTTTTATTTTTTTATGTAAAATAACCATTATTTTTATAAAGTTAATAAACTATGTCAATTTTTCATAGACATTGTCCCACCACCTGAACAATTAAAGGAAGAGAAGAAAAAAAAGTCACATTGCCATATGTCTTTCATAATGACAACTGAACATGTTAAAAATATATATTGTTTTAGTCAGGAAAATGAAGTTTTATTCTTAGAGGACAAGTTAGAACAAGAGAATGATATATAAAACTAATGGTTTTATTCCAAAAATTTTCAGAATAAAAACGCAAAATACGGGTCCAACTCTAGTGCTTGACCCTCATGAATATAACTCTCAATAAAATTCGACCATCGTTCAACTGATGCAGTATGCTGTATGAACCCTTGCTCTTCAGCTTCGGTTAATGGACACGAAGCCCATACGTCGGTTGGTGGAGTTGCTGTAATTTTCTCGACAATCCGAATTTTCCTATGTCTTTTGGCAACGGATTTGTTTGAAGTTGTGGAAGTAGTTGACCTGGACTAAATAAATCATTGTAATAGAGACGAACTTTTTTTTCTCCATCCATATCAACAATTAAAGTGCAATTAAAATGCTGGATGGTCCTTTTTAGAGCCCCCCCCCCCCGGGGAGGATCCCTTGGGAACCGGGAGCTTCCCTCGGTGTAGGAG
Organism: Artemia sinica; assembly: GCA_027921565.1. Taxonomy (NCBI): domain Eukaryota; kingdom Metazoa; phylum Arthropoda; class Branchiopoda; order Anostraca; family Artemiidae; genus Artemia; species Artemia sinica. The sequence goes on along the minus strand of JAPEVW010000029.1, from coordinate 2,224,288 downwards.
GATCGAAGCCCTTTCGAGTTGTGGTATCGGACTTCACAACACTGTTCAAATAGAACAGCCTCAAATTCTTTCTCGAAAACATCTTTTAAAACTGTTTCCTCGAAATAAAATGACCAAAAATGGGTTCACCCAAATAATGTTTCTTGACATCACTGTGATGAGATATTTGGAAATTATTAAAAAACCTTTTTTCCTGTGTTAGTATATCTTATTGGAGATAGACATCCTGTTATTTAAAGCTCACGTTGCAAGGCGCACTTAAAATTCAAATTATACCTGTCGGGCGGATTAAAAATTCAGGTGTACTGATGGGAGATTTTGATAAGCGCCGGATATGTGCAAAAGCTTAGTGCAAAAATATATACCAGTTTAAGAATGGTTGTCAACTGTGAAATAGTGATTTTTTTTTATATTAGTTAGTTTGTTTAAAGGAATATTGGATTATTGCGTTAGAAAACATCTTGCTTAGAAGAGAAGTTAGAGGTAAGGTTTTTTAGAAATGCATGATAAGCTACTTCAGTGTTATAAGCACTCTTTTATATATTGCTAATTTGGTTAATGAAAGAAAATGAAATAGGATTATTATAGAATAGTTTAGAAACAAATTTAAGTTTTACTCATCAAAAGTTATACGCTTGAGAAAATTTACCTTATTTTTGAAAATAGGGAAAGAAAAAAAAATTATATATATACTTACAAATTCTGACTTGGCTTCTACACCTGAAGTCCCTGGGAAAGTATGAGGGGGGTCAACCTCACGATCTTGAGTAGGCTGGGCTGACGCATTATGTGAAGCAGCCCATTCTCTTTTCAATTTCCTTCCAGCTTGCGTAGAGCCAACACTGGTGTGAGAGGGCCCTGGCATTAAAAGTTGCGTGGTCGTTGGCTGGTCCAGATCATGTGTAATTCTACCAGCAAATTTTATGATAGAGGGCCTTGCGGCTTGCATTAATGTAGCTTCGTTCCATCTTGCTTTCTTTTCCAAAGGGGGGTAATTGCACGTATCCTCTTCCTTAAAAAGAATGCAAAATTTAACATGAAAAAAAAAATCCCCTTTTCTCCATTGTGTTGGATAAATACTTAAGAGGTCAAATTTTGCCCTCCTCCTCTTGTTTAAAGGTAAAAAGTTTATTGCTCATTAAAGCGTGATGTATATAATGGCTTAAAGGTGCTCCTATTATTAATTTCTTTACCTTCCTTCTTCTTACTGCTAAATATTACCGAAAATTTTATTTTCTTCATTGGTTTATTTTTGTAGATCATGAAGGCATTATCTTTTCACTGAAAATAAAAAAAATGATATTTTTCAAGGAAATCCCAAAAGAATTATTATTAAAATCATTAGGGGGAGGGATAGGGGAATCAGCGCCTCATTCATCATTTAGCACTAGAAAGTCGTTCAGACGTGGATTGTCACCATAAATGTTGAGAAACTGCTTGTAAGTATAGCCGCGACATCGGAACACAAATATAGTAGGGGTTCTATCATTTGCTGTGTTAGCTTAGGGACATTTCGCATTATAAATGCACTTAGGAAGGTCAAGGCTTGGTTAAAAAAATGGAATTGTCAGTGAAAAAATCACAAATATAGCTCTTAATATGGCTTTTCAGTGTGTTTCCCCAACAAAAATATGCAAATATGATAAAAACAGGCGAAATTCCCTTTTAAAAACAACATAAAACTTTAAACATAGGCTAAAGAGAACCTTAATATTGATAAAAAATGTTTGTCCTTAGTAAACACATATACGAGATTTAATGTCCTCAGTAAAAGCCTGTACGAGATTTAATTTCTTTAGTAAATAAGTGACATTAACGAAAATGAGGGCACATCAAGCGAACACCGTCAACGAGAGCTTCGATTAACCACCATCAAAGTGTCACAATGTCAACCGTGCGTTACCACCCCCTCAAAAAATAGGGGGATGGAATGAGTTACTCAGAATCATGAAGGCACTATTTTTTCACTGAAAATAAAAAAAATGATATTTTTCAAGGAAATCCCAAAAGAATTATTATTAAAATCATTAGCGGGGGGGGGCAGGGGAATCAGTGCCTCATTCATCATTTAGCACTAGAAAGTCGTTCAGACGCGGATTGTCACCATAAATGTTGAGAAACTGCTTGTAAGTATAGCCGCGACATCGGAATTAGACAAAGCCCGTTTATACCAAGAGCCTGTAAAATTTGACTCCCAAAACTGTCACTCTCTTTGTAACACGCAAGCTTTTCATTCAAACCGGAAAAACACAACATGTTTGGAAAAAGCTTGTTTCTGAATGATAAAGAACTGTTTTTCAAAACAAGTAAAACTTGTAAACATAGCTGTGGAGGAGAGATTTTATTTACATAATAGAAAAAAAGCGTGCTTTGCCGTTTCTATTGAATATACTCATTATATTCTTAAGATTTTGTATTGTTGGAGGGGAGGGGGCTAAGTCCCCCCCCTGAAATTTGAATTTACTAGTAAAATGTTTTTTTTTAATTTTTTTTTTTTTTTGGGAAATAAAAGAATGAAAAGTGTACACACATTGAAAATTGACGAATCCATTGTTTTCAAAGTTAATAATAGGTAGTGTACTATAAACAATGTGTTAAAACATAATGAAAATTGGAATGCAGTGTATGAAGAATATATAGGGTTTTCGCTTGAGTACATTATAGCTTGCCAAGTTTTTTAAAAAACCGACTAATCAAGTTACCGTATGGAGTAATCGCCAGCTCCCTCTAACCGACTGACACACAAAAAATGAGTGTCACATTAGAAAACCCGTTTGGTAGGGCAAGTACCGTTCCTAGTAATAGGCGACTGACCCTTGCAAGTCAATGTACCGGTTAAACTGCACACATATCAATGCCTCAGGCTTGTGTAAGTACATGTATATTTTCAATATATAGATACATTACTACTTGCGGACGACACTAGTATAGCGTAAACAAATTTTTTGGGGGGTAAAGGTAAATGTGTCGTATACACTTGACTTTTTTCCTCTAGATTCACGAATAATGCTGCAGCACATATCCCCTCCACTTCCCTCAATACCCATGTCACCACAGGATGCTCGATCTCATTAATTTTTTACCAAACTCTATTTTAAAAGCCCTGAGTATAGCGCTATTCATTTGCTCGTAATTTTGAATTGGATTTTGACTCTCTAAAATTTAATTTGTAGTACTAAACTTTTAATATACGTGATTTACTGAGATATTATTTATAATTTCATATTAAATTGATTTGGTTGTAGGTTCACCGATTTATATTAATAAATAGTATTGATATCAGCAGGTCACATAAAGCCAAATAAAAATCACAGGCAGCGCAATAGTGCTGTCCAAGTAAAGATACACGATAAGTCAAAGTATTACCACAGATTGTGTAACATTATATAGTGACATATTCCCCATATTTAAATAGCGACCATATTTAACATCTCAATATATTTGAAAAAACTAAGGTTAGAATTATCAACTTATCCATTGGGCCATGTTTGACAAAGAATACCAAGAAAATCTTATTCATGGCATGATTGTGGCAAAAGTCTTATATTAAGTAAAAATTTCCTGGGAAGCCAATTTGAAGGTAAAATTAGTTTCTACAGTTTGAAAAAAAAAAAAATCTTCCCTTTTGTGCCTTTGTTTAAAAAAGGGAATTCTTTAAAAGCTATGCAAAAATTTTGATTGAATGGATTTGGGGAAATGGTGGGCGTCAGAGGGGTTATTTGCTCTCCATTCACTTTCGACTATCAAAAAGGGTACTAACCCTTTCAATTTCCAATCAAATGAGCCCTTTTTGAAGTTTCTTTGACGACACTTTCTATAAAAACCTTTAATGCTCCCATGCAATATAACTTACAACCCTTGCCCTGAGGGGTCGGAGGGGATTATCAAAGAAAATAATACTTTAAATCTTTTTGTTTTTTAAGACTTTATAGTTTGACCTGCTATTTGTATGCTGGAAGTAGTGTTACATTATACTTTGCTTAAAGCTCTACACCTTTTCAAAGAAAGTGAGTAGCCCCTCGCATCTATGTTCCATTTCTATAGAAGCTCTACACCTTTTCAAAGAGCATGAGTACATGCATTACCACGGGCTATTACTAGGATTGGTATGTGCCTTAACAAGCGGGTTTCTGGGGTTACACCATTTTTTGGAGCCAATCAGAGATGTTTCTACTAACGGTACTCCATATACGATAACTTGATTAGTAAATTAATTGGATTCAAATAAAAGGAAAGATTTTAATTCATTGCCAAATCTTTTGATCGTCACATTACGTATTAAAAAGGTTTATTGAGCCTTCTGTAAAAATACTGGTTTCAGTCATAGGGTAAGAAAATCATGGTTTTTTCGTATAAATAATGTTTTTTACTAAAGATACATCCAAGCCGCGCATGTTTCTGAATCAAAAATTTTCAAACACTAATAACCTCTAGGCTGAAGGTACCTTGCATCTTGTCTAGAATTGATTGGCATATGGTGTTAAATCATTTACCAAAAAAATAACTCTATTTGCGAAAAAGGGTTATAGCATTTGTGAATTGGACGCAAATGCTTCATAATTTTAAGATACGTAAAAACTAGTTGAATAATTTTCTAAGTGCATAAAAAATCCAGTAAAAAAAGTGCTACTACAAACATTATTTTTCTAATAGTAAAGGTAATGACTAACATATCTATACCATTCTCATTTTGAGTTTGGAAAATATTAAATGTAAAGTTTTAATGTTTTAAGTATGTTTCATCGCATTCAAAGTCATGTAGAAAAAAAAATGAAAAAATTAATTCCATGTTAAAAAAAGTTAAAAAAACGTCAAAAAAGTATAAAAAAGGGGGGGGAGGGGCCTAAAAATTGGGGGTAGGGGCTTAAAAATTGGGGGAGGGGCCCTAAACGTTGGGGGGGCCTGGTGGTTAGGGTCATTGGAGCTTATGATCCTTGATGGTTCATACTTATATACACCTCACTAATTGATTTGCAAGGATTTCTAAGGGTTGTTCTGAATTTCATTATTAAAATTCTTTTCTTGACATCTACATCTACATCATCTCGTATATTAGTACCATCTTTTTAGTATACTGTAACGTTAGACCATATTTTATATTGACAACACTGTTCAAACGGTACTTGTGTATTATACAGAACACATCGGTGAAGTAAAGCTAGGTAAACTCACAGGGCCATTTTATCATCGTTAACCAGTCCCATAGATTGATGCTATTCCAAATTTATAATAAATAAGCTATGAGTTAACAACCTTTCGGGTTTACCTTAACTGCTAATCAGTTGAACCCTTTTTTACCACCTTCATACGATCCGATCACTAAATAGGATCATTCACACCCCTATTATTCAATCAACAATTAAGATCGTTCATACAGTCCTTAAGTGAACCTAATTTAACCCAACTTTTTGCATGTTTCGCTCACTATAACTGTGTAGCTGAGATGGTGTGCTACCATCTATAAGCACTCTAAACTAAATTCAACGGACAATTTTATCATAATTTCTTGAATGAAATTTCTTTATTTTGTATCCAAGAGACGAATTCAAGAAAGAGTTTGTTACTTACTTACTTACAATTTTTTTCATAGTTTCATGAATGAAATTTCTGTATTGTGTATTCAAGAGGTGAATTCAAAAGAGTTTGTTACTTACTTACAATTTTTCATGATTTCTTGAATGAAATTTCTGCATATTGGTTCTTACTTACAATTTTTCATAATTTCATGAATAAAGTTTCTGTATTGTGAATCCAAGAGGTGAATTCCAGAAAGAGTGTGTTACTTACTTACAATTTTTTCATAATTTCTTGAATGAAATTTCTGCATTTTGGTTCTTACTTACAATTTTTCATAGTTTCTCGAATGAAATTTCTGTATTGTGTATCCATGAGGCGAATTCAAGAAAGAGTTTGGTACTTACTTACAATTTTTTCATAATTTCTTGAATGAAATTTCTGTATTGTGTATTCAAGAGGTGAATTAAAGAAAAGAGTTTGATAGCTACTTACAATTTTTTGATAATTTAATGAATGAAATGTCTGTATTGTGTATCCAAGAGGTGAATTCAAGACAGAGTTTGGTACTTACTTACAATTTTTTTCATGATTTCTTAAATGAAATTTCTATATTGTGTAATTCCAAGAGTCGAATTCAAGAAGTAGTTTGTTACTTACTTACTTACAATTTTTTTCATAGTTTCATGAATGAAATTTCTGTATTGTATATTCAAGAGGTGAATTCAAAAAGAGTTTGTTACTTACTTACAATTTTTTCATGATTTCATGAATGAAATTTCTGTAATTTGTATCCAAGATGAGAATTCAAAAAAGAGTTTGTTACTTACTTACAATTTTTTCATAATTTCATGAATGAAATTTCTGTATTGTGTATCCAAGAGGTGAGTTCAAGAAAAGAATTTGTTACTTACAATTTTATCATAATTTCTTGAAAGAAATTTCTGCATTTTGGTTCTTACTTACAATTTTTCATAATTTCTCAAATGAAATTTTCTGTATTGTGTATCCATGAGGAGAATTCAAGAAAGAGTTTGGTACATACTTACAATTTTTTCATAATTTCCTTGAATGAAATTTCTGTATTGTGTATTCAAAAGATTAATTCAATAAAGGAGTTTGTTAGCTACTAACAATTTTTTTAATAATTTCATCAATGAAATGTTTGTATTGTGTATCCAGGAGGTGAATTCAAGAAAGAGTTTGGTACTTACTTAAAAATTTTTCATGATTTCATGAATGAAATTTCCATATTGTGTATCCAAGAGGTGAATTCAGTAACGAACTTGTTACTTACTTACAATTTTTTCATAATTTCTTGAAAGAAATTTCCGCATTGCGTATTCAGGAGGTGAATTCAATAAACAGTTTGTTACCTACTTACAATTTTTCATAATTTCTTGAATGAAATTTCCGTATTGTGTATTGAAATTTCTACATTTTGATTCTTACTTACAATTTTTAATAATTTCATGAATGAGATTTCTGTATTTTGTATTCCAGAGATGAATTCAAGAAAAAGTTTAGTACTTACTTACAATTTTTTCATAATTTCATGATTGAAATTTCTCTAATTTGTATTCAAGAGGTGAATTCAAGAAGGAGTTTGTTACTTACTTACAATGTTTTCATTGTCTCTTGAATGATATTTCTGTATTGTGTATCCAAGAGGTGAATTCAAGAAGGAGTTTGTTACTTAAAATGTTTTCATAATTTCTTGGATGAAATTTCCATATTGTGTATCCAAGAGGTGAATTCAAGAAATAGTTTGTTAGCTACTTACAATTTTTCATAGTTTTTGAAGGAAATTTCTGTATTTTGGTTTCTTACTTACAAATTTTTCATAATTTCATGAATGAAATTTCTGTATTGTGAATTCAAGAGGTGAATTCATTAACGAACTTTTTACTTACTTACAATGTTTTCATAATTTCTTCATTAAAATTTCTGTATTGTGTGTCCAAGAGGTGAATTCAAGAAAGAGTTTGTTACCGACTTATAATTTTTCATAATTATATGAATGGAATTTCTGTATTGTGGGTCCAAGGGTGAATTCAAAAACCAACTTGTTACTTACTAACAATTTTGTCATAATTTCATGAATAAAATTTCTGTAATGTGTATTCAAGAGGTGAATTCAAGAAGGAGTTTGTTACTTATTTACAATTTTTTCATAGTTTCATGAATGAAATTACTACATTTTGTATTGTGGATTCAAGAGGTGTTTTAGACACCGTTCGATCTGAATGGTGTTTTAAATTGATACATGTTCCCTTCAACAGTTCACCTAGACAACTAACTGTAGACTATAGCTGTCTAATGACTAAATAATTTCCCTACTACTACTACTACTACTCCGTTCAAGAATAATAAGAAGAAGAAGACGAATAAAGAATCATACTTTCTTTTATTATACACACATAAAAAATTAACAACACTTAAAAAATACTACATTGAAAAAAGCACATTAAACATGATAAAATACTCTTTTTTTAATTTATTTATAATAAAAATACAACATTTACCTAGGCACTAGAAAAAACACTTTAATAAATATATATATATTTTTTTTTATTTATAAAAATTCAACATTTAATGAATAATGCACTTAAAATAATAATATCACTTTTATTTACAGCATTTTAAAAGGGGTCCCCCCCGGGGGGTGGCCGGGGGGTGGTGAGGAAAAAGCGAAAACGTATCGTCTCCATCACCCCCATCACCAACCACAACTAGCATACAAAAGGGTAGCGGATGTTACACTACGTGTTTACGTTCAAAATGGTTGAAGTTCTGAAAGGTGTTGATGAAAATATTGGTGAAGCGGGGAGTTTAAGTTCCCCCACCACTCTTTCCAAGGTCACTGGCGTTCACAATAAAAGTGTACAAGACTATCTACAAAATGAATCAAGTTACAATCTGCATAGATATCATAGACTTCGTGCTAAATCAATATCGAAAAACTAAAGCCTTTTTCCCATTGCATACAATGCAAGCAGATCTCCTAACTGTAGATGAGATTCAACAACGTCACAATTCACCGTACAAGTACATTCTACTTGCAATCAGTGTTTACAGTCGTTATGCATATGCAATTTCCATTGTGGTCAAAGAGAGGCGTTGAAGTTGCTCAGGCTATAGAAAGTATGCTCGAACAGGATTCGTATAAAAAAAATTCAAACGGATCGTGGTAGTGAATTTGTTAATCCCCATGTTGCAAAAGTACTAGTGAAATATAATACACTGCTCTATCATACTCATATACCTATAAAGGCTGCATTGGCCGAACGATTGATAAGAACTATTCGGCTTTTAATTTGAAGATATTGTAAATTGAAAAATACACCGGCTTTTATTCATGATTTAGATAAAATCATGTTGATTTATAATCAACGACCTCATCGATCATTGTCTAACTCAACCCCAACGGAAGTTCATCATTCTGATCATGATACAATTGACACCTTTCTTAAACAATATTCCAATGAAACGATTGTTAAGAAGAAAAATAAATTCAATGTTGGTGATACTGTTTGAATTAATAGAACAACTAATGTTTTTTAAAAGGGGAATTACTTGTGGTCCACAGAACTTTTTAAAGTGGCAAAAATCCTGACACTAAACCCATAACTTATCGTTTGCGCGATACCAAAGATGAAGAGATTCTCGGCGGCTTTTATGACTATGAACTACAAAAGGTTAAAAATAATAGTGAAATCTATCAAATTGAAAAGATATTAAAGACTCGTACTCACAGGGGTAGGAAACAGTTACTTGTTCGGTGGCTAGGATACAACTCTGATTTTGATTCTTGGATCGGTGTTGAAGATATTGACAATGCCCAATGATTTCTATGTAACATTTATGTCCAACGTTTCCGATCCTCTCTACAACGACTTGAATAAGACAAGTGATTTTTGGACAAAACTCTCCCCCGCCCATCAAATTTGACGGTGCATATGAAGTGGCTCTTGTCGACTGTATTCTCAAAAATACCTATGACATCCTGAGAAAGGATCTTGTGTATGATATAAAAGTTATACCATTCGATTGGTCACTCTTTGTCGACTATGAATGGGTTGAAGCACTTAATATATTCATGGATAGTACATTCAATGCTATTGTGTCTGAGTTTGTATCTTTGCTGGTAACTTGGAAAGAGTTTCTGAATTATTTTGAGGTCTTTTCCTGTTGTTGTTCACCCTCCAAAGATACATTTTTTGTCAAGTAGTGTATATATGACCTTCTCCAATTGTTAGAATAAGCCCTTTTCTCTGGGTATTTTCACCAGTGCCATCTTCTTTCGCGGGTAGATTGGCATGCCATCTATAGTTTCAATTCTTTATAGTGCCATTTTTTGATTCCTCATTGTTAAGAAGCGTACTGGGAACTAGCAGAAGAGGGGAAGGAACCTCCCGCAAGCGAAGTAGTACCCGCCGGTATTAAGTTACCCGTAAAATGCGGGGACAGTTGAGGGGGGTCCTTACACTTCCCTTGTTCCTAGGTTCCTTCATGCTGCTTGTACTTATTCTGCGCTCTTGGATTGCGTAATTATCATTCCGTAGCAAAGTGGCGAGCGTGAAGCTTGTGTTCAATGATGTACTGAACTTTGTTGAGCGGGCGATGAAGGCTGGAAACCCGATAGACAGTATTGTCAAAAGTGCGGTATCACATTTCTCCGATGCGGATATATTGGAAGCGAAAAAGGTGATTTGGGATGAAGCCGAATATGTGACGAGAGTGACTGCAAGAGACAAAAGTTCGGATAATGTCATTGACATAATAAAAGTTTTTAAGATGTGTGACGAAAAAAAATTTTGCTCCCGCGGTTCGTATTATACAAACCTGATGACATACCGATTATTCCTCATTGTTAAGAAGCGTACTGGGAACTAGCAGAAGAGGGGAAGGAACCTCCCGCAAGCGAAGTAGTACCCGCCGGTATTAAGTTACCCGTAAAATGCGGGGGACAGTTGAGGGGGTCCTTACACTTCCCTTGTTCCTAGGTTCCTTCATGCTGCTTGTACTTATTCTGCGCTCTTGGATTGCGTAATAATCATTCCGTAGCAAAGTGGCGAGCGTGAAGCTTTGTGTTCAATGATGTACTGAACTTTGTTGAGCGGGGCGATGAAGGCTGGAAACCCGATAGACAGTATTGTCAAAAGTGCGGTATCACATTTCTCCGATGGGGATATATTGGAAGCGAAAAAGGTGATTTGGGATGAAGCCGAATATGTGACGAGAGTGACTGCAAGAGACAAAAGTTCGGATAATGTCATTGACATAATAAAAGTTTTTAAAGATGTGTGACGAAAAAAAATTTTGCTCCCGCGGTTCGTATTATACAAACCTGATGACATACCGATTATTCCAGGCAAAATAAGTGCAACTTTGACGAGAAAAGTGGGAGAGCTATGCCGAAAGTTCGACAGTTTCGTCGAGTCTGAGTATCAGCTGCGCAATTCCTATCAGTCACGCGAGAATAATGGAAGCATAAACAGACTTACGCCGTAGTTCTCAAGAATCCGCCCCAAGGACTGATTGATCCCGAATCACGGAAAGACTATTTAAATGGACTTTGCGGACAGACAAGCAATGACATCGTCGAACTGAGGCCTCGTAAGAGTGCTTGGAGCGTTTCTCGTGAAAGACAAAGCGACCATCGATTCCATTGCACAGGCTATTACCAGTACCGATAATTCCGTTGTCGCGAGAGTAAAAAGCCCCTCTTTCTTCAGGATAATTCGCCACGTCCCTGCTAGTGTTTCAGAAGAGGACTTACACAGTTTTAGTGTCGAAATGTGTCGAAGCTTCTGGAATAGGCAAAACCAGGTCATTCAAACTGAAGTTTGATTCGCGTGAAGACCTACAGAGTGCAATCAAGTCTCCCCCCGTGATTGGGTATGAGCGGCTGCCGATTCACGAATACAAATTTATGCCAATCCTGTGCTACAAGTGTCAATGCTTCGGCGACGCAGCAAAGGCATGTCCAAATCCGCCAAAGTGCTCCCGTTGCGCTGGGAGACACTCCAGCTCAAAGGACAATCCCTGCCAGAACCCCCTCAAATGTGCTCTATGTGGTTCGGCAAACCATCCCTGTTACAGTTTTAAATGCCCTGAAGCACAGAAAGTTTTAAAACAATGAATAATCTTGAACTCAAAGTTGTATCATGGAACATGAATGGTGGAGTTCTGGCTAAACTACCTCTGGTTGAGCAATTAGTACAAGATATATGACGTAGTCTGTCTACAGGAGCACTTTCTTACAGCAGAAGGACTTCAGCTTCTTGAGGTCAATGACAGTTCCAGCGTATTCAGTGTTCCTGCAAAGCGTACTGGCAGAGGTATACCCTCTGGTGGTATTTCAATACTGGTACGTAGAAGTCTTAATCCTTCCTTGTACAAGCAGTCTGATTTCTTCGTCGGTGTCCGAATTGCTGATACAGCTCTATTCTGTGTCTATATGCCCACGGATTATCGTGACAATGAATCTGATGCAAGATTCAATGTTGCTTGTGGACAGATTTGTGAAGCAGTTGACGGATGTGTTACGCAAAAACTGTCATGCATTGTAACCGGAGACATGAACTGTAACCTGTGTGACAACAGTCCGAGAACTCAGGTTCTGGTAGCTGCCTGTGAAAGTCTCCGTGTACTTGAAAATGACCTGGACTACACGTATGTACACAACTCCGGCTCTGTATCCTCCCTTGACTCAATGCTCTGCTCTGCAGATGTGAAGACAAACGGAAAATGTGGGGTAAAATTAAGCATCTTTGCTTCCGACCACCTACCCATCTCGAATGTGTTCTGTGTCACTAATAAACCTACTCAGCCCGATGAATGTCACCGTAAATGGGTGGTAAAATCTGAGTGGGGAAAAGCTGACTCTTTCAAGAAAAGCTGACTCTTTCTTGAAAAGCTGCGCTTTTTCAAGTCCGTGTATGATAATATACTTGAAAAGATAAAGGTCCCATTTCAACTGCTTCAACAAGGTTCGCCTGCTCCCGATAATGAGAAGCAGATACTCCTGAACAATTACTGTGCAGAAATTACACATGCACTACGCTCTGCCGAAAAGGCTGCAGTTCCGACACGAAAAGTTCGAATCGGAAGTGAAAATCCACAGTGGTCTCAGAATGCACAGTTTGTCCGAGTCTTGTAGTCGATCTAAATTCTGGTATACACTATGGAACGAGTGCGGGCGCCCTCGTCAAGGTGTCTTGAATGATATCAGGCTATATACTAAACGAAAGTTCGCCAAGACCCTTGCTAAACACCGGACCGACATAATGGACCAGAATTACAAAGTGCTTGAAGATGACCCAAATGCAGTCTGGAAGTATATTAAAAGAGAAAAGGAGTCTGAAATCTCGCAAAGAACAAATTTTGCCAAGTCAAAGTGATTGGAATAAATATTTCACCGCCGAATTCTCACCGCCGAACAAGGCTCTCGAGAAAGAGTTCGAAAAAGAGCTCGACTCCCTCCTAGCGTCAAATGAACGAAGTTTCGGGTTCGTTGTTACTGTCTCTAGCACCCGTCATATGCTATCTAAACTGAAAAAGAAGTATTCTCGAGGTGATGATAATATTTGTGGAATGCATCTGGCTATTGGGGGTGACAATGTGTTAAATCACCTTGCTCTTATGTACCAGATGATCTTTAACTGTGATCTTGTCCCCGATGTTTTCTGTGTTGGCGTCGTTACACCAGTTCCCAAAAAAGGGAATGATCCCAGGAACTGTTCATCATACCGCCCGATAACTGTTGCGCCGTATTTTTCAAACTCATGGAAATGCTTGTTTTTGGTGACCTAAGTGAAGCTTGTTATACTCCCGATTCGCAATTCGGGTTTAAGAGTGGTACTAGTCGCGAGCCTGCTCATTCGTTTGATAGCTGATATTTTGCTCAGTGCTCACGATAATAATGATACACTTGTTTCTAGCAAGCCACGATGTGCGTAGAGCATTCGACTCCGGTATCCACGCACATATACTTAGTTCTGCTTGTAAACGCGGAGTTAACCGTTCGGTTGTCGTTGTATGGAGGAGCATGTATAGGAGACTGAGAGTGAAGCTTAAAGTCCCCACTCATCGCGATATGGTGGTATCCACCGTAGTTATACCTGTCCGTAAAGGTATCCGGCAAGGCTCCATTACTTCCCCTCCTCTATACAACAACAGCATTATCGTCCCTCAAGAATCTGCCAAACGTGCTGCATATATCTAGGTATAGACGTGTCGCTCATCAATTACGCTGATGATATACTTAACGCAAGTAGGTCTGTTTCAAGGGTTGAGGATAACTACAATATATTGAGTGATGAATATGCTAAGATTGGGCTAGCTTTTAACGCTGCCATAAGTGAAGTAGTTGTTTTTCGTCGCAACGCGAAAGATTCGACCCCGATTAGCGTGCTCCGAGGCGATACTGCGGTGAGCTCAAAGCCATCTCTCCCTTACCTTGGACTGCCAATTGCTTCAGATCTTCGGTCTACTCGTGAAGCACTGGTTGAGCATTTTTCAGAAAAGGCACGCAAAGCATACAGACTACTTCTAACCTGCAAAAGTATGTATAACCGCCGTATACTCGGAAGGCTCTCTTCCGTTTTCGTTATCCCGCATGTTCTGTCACTCTCACCGTTTTGGTCTCTTCTCACCGAAACAGATAAGCGCTCAGTCCGTCGGGTTTACTATAAGTATGCAAAGTATCTTTTAAGTGTTCCGCCATGGGAAAGAAACTCAAGAGTTTCGAAAAATTACAGCGTTGTGGACCCGACTACTTTAGCTACTGAGGGCGAATCGTTCGATTTCGGCGTTCGCTCAATCCTGATCATGATATGTACCAAGCTATCGTAGGCTAGTTTGAATACGAGTTTAGTATGCTGTATATAGATTGTTATTGAAGTCTTGTTGTTTCTCTTATTGCGTTTTCTTTTTCTCTTTTTTTTTCTTTTTTTTCAATACTCCGTTGTGTAACCTTGTGTTATTTATGATGGGAAATAAAAACCATTTATTCATTCATTCATTAAATCTAGCGAATATCCACATGTTAAATTGAAATATATTGAATACGATAATATGACAGATTTCTGTCGTTGAATCAATAGAAAAATCTCATATCGTAGGAATGGTACATTCCATTTTAATTATTCATTGGAACACGATAGGATTTACATTACCTCAGCTGTTGACACCGAAATAATTATTCTCAATGATAATCTGAGAGATATTCTTGGCTTTAAACAGAATATGATCAATGGGAAAAATTCTGGCACCGTTTACGGGATGGATCAAGTTATTTTTGCTGATTATCCACATGAACCCTTTTTACCACCTTCATACGATCCGATCACTAAATAGGATCATTCACACCCCTATTATTCAATCAACAATTAAGATCGTTCATACAGTCCTTAAGTGAACCTAATTTAACCCAACTTTTTGCATGTTTCGCTCACTATAACTGTGTAGCTGAGATGGTGTGCTACCATCTATAAGCACTCTAAACTAAATTCAACGGACAATTTTATCATAATTTCTTGAATGAAATTTCTTTATTTTGTATCCAAGAGACGAATTCAAGAAAGAGTTTGTTACTTACTTACTTACAATTTTTTTTCATAGTTTCATGAATGAAATTTCTGTATTGTGTATTCAAGAGGTGAATTCAAAAGAGTTTGTTACTTACTTACAATTTTTTCATGATTTCTTGAATGAAATTTCTGCATATTGGTTCTTACTTACAATTTTTCATAATTTCATGAATAAAGTTTCTGTATTGTGAATCCAAGAGGTGAATTCCAGAAAGAGTGTGTTACTTACTTACAATTTTTTCATAATTTCTTGAATGAAATTTCTGCATTTTGGTTCTTACTTACAATTTTTCATAGTTTCTCGAATGAAATTTCTGTATTGTGTATCCATGAGGCGAATTCAAGAAAGAGTTTGGTACTTACTTACAATTTTTTTCATAATTTCTTGAATGAAATTTCTGTATTGTGTATTCAAGAGGTGAATTAAAGAAAAGAGTTTGATAGCTACTTACAATTTTTTGATAATTTAATGAATGAAATGTCTGTATTGTGTATCCAAGAGGTGAATTCAAGACAGAGTTTGGTACTTACTTACAATTTTTTTCATGATTTCTTAAATGAAATTTCTATATTGTGTAAATCCAAGAGTCGAATTCAAGAAGTAGTTTGTTACTTACTTACTTACAATTTTTTCATAGTTTTCATGAATGAAATTTCTGTATTGTATATTCAAGAGGTGAATTCAAAAGAGTTTGTTACTTACTTACAATTTTTTCATGATTTCATGAATGAAATTTCTGTAATTTGTATCCAAGATGAGAATTCAAAAAAGAGTTTGTTACTTACTTACAATTTTTTCATAATTTCATGAATGAAATTTCTGTATTGTGTATCCAAGAGGTGAGTTCAAGAAAGAATTTGTTACTTACAATTTTATCATAATTTCTTGAAAGAAATTTCTGCATTTTGGTTCTTACTTACAATTTTTCATAATTTCTCAAATGAAATTTCTGTATTGTGTATCCATGAGGAGAATTCAAGAAAGAGTTTGGTACATACTTACAATTTTTTTCATAATTTCCTTGAATGAAATTTCTGTATTGTGTATTCAAAAGATTAATTCAATAAAGGAGTTTGTTAGCTACTAACAATTTTTAATAATTTCATCAATGAAATGTTTGTATTGTGTATCCAGGAGGTGAATTCAAGAAAGAGTTTGGCACTTACTTAAAAATTTTTCATGATTTCATGAATGAAATTTCCATATTGTGTATCCAAGAGGTGAATTTAGTAACGAACTTGTTACTTACTTACAATTTTTTCATAATTTCTTGAAAGAAATTTCCGCATTGCGTATTCAGGAGGTGAATTCAATAAACAGTTTGTTACCTACTTACAATTTTTCATAATTTCTTGAATGAAATTTCCGTATTGTGTATTGAAATTTCTACATTTTGATTCTTACTTACAATTTTTAATAATTTCATGAATGAGATTTCTGTATTTTGTATTCCAGAGATGAATTCAAGAAAAAGTTTAGTACTTACTTACAATTTTTTCATAATTTCATGATTGAAATTTCTCTAATTTGTATTCAAGAGGTGAATTCAAGAAGGAGTTTGTTACTTACTTACAATGTTTTCATTGTCTCTTGAATGATATTTCTGTATTGTGTATCCAAGAGGTGAATTCAAGAAGGAGTTTGTTACTTAAAATGTTTTCATAATTTCTTGGATGAAATTTCCATATTGTGTATCCAAGAGGTGAATTCAAGAAATAGTTTGTTAGCTACTTACAATTTTTCATAGTTTTTGAAGGAAATTTCTGTATTTTTGGTTCTTACTTACAAATTTTTCATAATTTCATGAATGAAATTTCTGTATTGTGAATTCAAGAGGTGAATTCATTAACGAACTTTTTACTTACTTACAATGTTTTCATAATTTCTTCATTAAAATTTCTGTATTGTGTGTCCAAGAGGTGAATTCAAGAAAGAGTTTGTTACCGACTTATAATTTTTCATAATTATATGAATGGAATTTCTGTATTGTGGGTCCAAGGGGTGAATTCAAAAACCAACTTGTTACTTACTAACAATTTTGTCATAATTTCATGAATGAAATTTCTGTAATGTGTATTCAAGAGGTGAATTCAAGAAGGAGTTTGTTACTTATTTACAATTTTTTTTCATAGTTTCATGAATGAAATTACTACATTTTGTATTGTGGATTCAAGAGGTGTTTTAGACACCGTTCGATCTGAATGGTGTTTTAAATTGATACATGTTCCCTTCAACAGTTCACCTAGACAACTAACTGTAGACTATAGCTGTCTAATGACTAAATAATTTCCCTACTACTACTACTACTACTCCGTTCAAGAATAATAAGAAGAAGAAGACGAATAAAGAATCATACTTTCTTTTATTATACACACATAAAAAATTAACAACACTTAAAAAATACTACATTGAAAAAAGCACATTAAACATGATAAAATACTCTTTTTTTAATTTATTTATAATAAAAATACAACATTTACCTAGGCACTAGAAAAAACACTTTAATAAATATATATATATTTTTTTTTTATTTTAAAAATTCAACATTTAATGAATAATGCACTTAAAATAATAATATCACTTTTATTTACAGCATTTTAAAAAGGGGTCCCCCCCGGGGGGTGGCCGGGGGGTGGTGAGGAAAAAGCGAAAACGTATCGTCTCTCATCACCCCCATCACCAACCACAACTAGCATACAAAAGGGTAGCGGATGTTACACTACGTGTTTACGTTCAAAATGGTTGAAGTTCTGAAAGGTGTTGATGAAAATATTGGTGAAGCGGGGAGTTTAAGTTCCCCCACCACTCTTTCCAAGGTCACTGGCGTTCACAATAAAAGTGTACAAGACTATCTACAAAATGAATCAAGTTACAATCTGCATAGATATCATAGACTTCGTGCTAATCAATATCGAAAAACTAAAGCCTTTTTTCCCATTGCATACAATGCAAGCAGATCTCCTAACTGTAGATGAGATTCAACAACGTCACAATTCACCGTACAAGTACATTCTACTTGCAATCAGTGTTTACAGTCGTTATGCATATGCAATTCCATTGTGGTCAAAGAGAGGCGTTGAAGTTGCTCAGGCTATAGAAAGTATGCTCGAACAGGATTCGTATAAAAAAAATTCAAACGGATCGTGGTAGTGAATTTGTTAATCCCCATGTTGCAAAAGTACTAGTGAAATATAATACACTGCTCTATCATACTCATATACCTATAAAGGCTGCATTGGCCGAACGATTGATAAGAACTATTCGGCTTTTAATTTGAAGATATTGTAAATTGAAAATACACCGGCTTTTATTCATGATTTAGATAAAATCATGTTGATTTATAATCAACGACCTCATCGATCATTGTCTAACTCAACCCCAACGGAAGTTCATCATTCTGATCATGATACAATTGACACCTTTCTTAAACAATATTCCAATGAAACGATTGTTAAGAAGAAAAATAAATTCAATGTTGGTGATACTGTTTGAATTAATAGAACAACTAATGTTTTTTAAAAGGGGAATTACTTGTGGTCCACAGAACTTTTTAAAGTGGCAAAAATCCTGACACTAAACCCATAACTTATCGTTTGCGCGATACCAAAGATGAAGAGATTCTCGGCGGCTTTTATGACTATGAACTACAAAAGGTTAAAAATAATAGTGAAATCTATCAAATTGAAAAGATATTAAAGACTCGTACTCACAGGGGTAGGAAACAGTTACTTGTTCGGTGGCTAGGATACAACTCTGATTTTGATTCTTGGATCGGTGTTGAAGATATTGACAATGCCCAATGATTTCTATGTAACATTTATGTCCAACGTTTCCGATCCTCTCTACAACGACTTGAATAAGACAAGTGATGATTTTTGGACAAAACTCTCCCCCGCCATCAAATTTGACGGTGCATATGAAGTGGCTCTTGTCGACTGTATTCTCAAAATACCTATGACATCCTGAGAAAGGATCTTGTGTATGATATAAAAGTTATACCATTCGATTGGTCACTCTTTGTCGACTATGAATGGGTTGAAGCACTTAATATATTCATGGATAGTACATTCAATGCTATTGTGTCTGAGTTTGTATCTTTGCTGGTAACTTGGAAAGAGTTTCTGAATTATTTTGAGGTCTTTTCCTGTTGTTGTTCACCCCTCCAAAGATACATTTTTTGTCAAGTAGTGTATATATGACCTTCTCCAATTGTTAGAATAAGCCCTTTTCTCTGGGTATTTTCACCAGTGCCATCTTCTTTCGCGGGTAGATTGGCATGCCATCTATAGTTTCAATTCTTTATAGTGCCATTTTTTGATTCCTCATTGTTAAGAAGCGTACTGGGAACTAGCAGAAGAGGGGAAGGAACCTCCCGCAAGCGAAGTAGTACCCGCCGGTATTAAGTTACCCGTAAAATGCGGGGGACAGTTGAGGGGGTCCTTACACTTCCCTTGTTCCTAGGTTCCTTCATGCTGCTTGTACTTATTCTGCGCTCTTGGATTGCGTAATTATCATTCCGTAGCAAAGTGGCGAGCGTGAAGCTTGTGTTCAATGATGTACTGAACTTTGTTGAGCGGGGCGATGAAGGCTGGAAACCCGATAGACAGTATTGTCAAAAGTGCGGTATCACATTTCTCCGATGCGGATATATTGGAAGCGAAAAAGGTGATTTGGGATGAAGCCGAATATGTGACGAGAGTGACTGCAAGAGACAAAAGTTCGGATAATGTCATTGACATAATAAAAGTTTTTAAGATGTGTGACGAAAAAAAATTTTGCTCCCGCGGTTCGTATTATACAAACCTGATGACATACCGATTATTCCTCATTGTTAAGAAGCGTACTGGGAACTAGCAGAAGAGGGGAAGGAACCTCCCGCAAGCGAAGTAGTACCCGCCGGTATTAAGTTACCCGTAAAATGCGGGGGACAGTTGAGGGGGGTCCTTACACTTCCCTTGTTCCTAGGTTCCTTCATGCTGCTTGTACTTATTCTGCGCTCTTGGATTGCGTAATAATCATTCCGTAGCAAAGTGGCGAGCGTGAAGCTGGTGTTCAATGATGTACTGAACTTTGTTGAGCCGGCGATGAAGGCTGGAAACCCGATAGACAGTATTGTCAAAAGTGCGGTATCACATTTCTCCGATGGGGATATATTGGAAGCGAAAAAGGTGATTTGGGATGAAGCCGAATATGTGACGAGAGTGACTGCAAGAGACAAAAGTTCGGATAATGTCATTGACATAATAAAAGTTTTTAAGATGTGTGACGAAAAAAAATTTTGCTCCCGCGGTTCGTATTATACAAACCTGATGACATACCGATTATTCCAGGCAAAATAAGTGCAACTTTGACGAGAAAAGTGGGAGAGCTATGCCGAAAGTTCGACAGTTTCGTCGAGTCTGAGTATCAGCTGCGCAATTCCTATCAGTCACGCGAGAATAATGGAAGCATAAACAGACTTACGCCGTAGTTCTCAAGAATCCGCCCCAAGGACTGATTGATCCCGAATCACGGAAAGACTATTTAAATGGACTTTGCGGACAGACAAGCAATGACATCGTCGAACTGAGGCCTCGTAAGAGTGCTTGGAGCGTTCTCGTGAAAGACAAAGCGACCATCGATTCCATTGCACAGGCTATTACCAGTACCGATAATTCCGTTGTCGCGAGAGTAAAGAGCCCCTCTTTCTTCAGGATAATTCGCCACGTCCCTGCTAGTGTTTCAGAAGAGGACTTACACAGTTTAGTGTCGAAATGTGTCGAAGCTTCTGGAATAGGCAAAACCAGGTCATTCAAACTGAAGTTTGATTCGCGTGAAGACCTACAGAGTGCAATCAAGTCTCCCCCCGTGATTGGGTATGAGCGGCTGCCGATTCACGAATACAAATTTATGCCAATCCTGTGCTACAAGTGTCAATGCTTCGGCGACGCAGCAAAGGCATGTCCAAATCCGCCAAAGTGCTCCCGTTGCGCTGGGAGACACTCCAGCTCAAAGGACAATCCCTGCCAGAACCCCCTCAAATGTGCTCTATGTGGTTCGGCAAACCATCCCTGTTACAGTTTTAAATGCCCTGAAGCACAGAAAGTTTTAAAACAATGAATAATCTTGAACTCAAAGTTGTATCATGGAACATGAATGGTGGAGTTCTGGCTAAACTACCTCTGGTTGAGCAATTAGTACAAGAATATGACGTAGTCTGTCTACAGGAGCACTTTCTTACAGCAGAAGGACTTCAGCTTCTTGAGGTCAATGACAGTTCCAGCGTATTCAGTGTTCCTGCAAAGCGTACTGGCAGAGGTATACCCTCTGGTGGTATTTCAATACTGGTACGTAGAAGTCTTAATCCTTCCTTGTACAAGCAGTCTGATTTCTTCGTCGGTGTCCGAATTGCTGATACAGCTCTATTCTGTGTCTATATGCCCACGGATTATCGTGACAATGAATCTGATGCAAGATTCAATGTTGCTTGTGGACAGATTTGTGAAGCAGTTGACGGATGTGTTACGCAAAAACTGTCATGCATTGTAACCGGAGACATGAACTGTAACCTGTGTGACAACAGTCCGAGAACTCAGGTTCTGGTAGCTGCCTGTGAAAGTCTCCGTGTACTTGAAAATGACCTGGACTACACGTATGTACACAACTCCGGCTCTGTATCCTCCCTTGACTCAATGCTCTGCTCTGCAGATGTGAAGACAAACGGAAAATGTGGGGTAAAATTAAGCATCTTTGCTTCCGACCACCTACCCATCTCGAATGTGTTCTGTGTCACTAATAAACCTACTCAGCCCGATGAATGTCACCGTAAATGGGTGGTAAAATCTGAGTGGGGAAAAAGCTGACTCTTTCAAGAAAAGCTGACTCTTTCTTGAAAAGCTGCGCTTTTCAAGTCCGTGTATGATAATATACTTGAAAAGATAAAGGTCCCATTTCAACTGCTTCAACAAGGTTCGCCTGCTCCCGATAATGAGAAGCAGATACTCCTGAACAATTACTGTGCAGAAATTACACATGCACTACGCTCTGCCGAAAAGGCTGCAGTTCCGACACGAAAAGTTCGAATCGGAAGTGAAAATCCACAGTGGTCTCAGAATGCACAGTTGTCCGAGTCTTGTAGTCGATCTAAATTCTGGTATACACTATGGAACGAGTGCGGGCGCCCTCGTCAAGGTGTCTTGAATGATATCAGGCTATATACTAAACGAAAGTTCGCCAAGACCCTTGCTAAACACCGGACCGACATAATGGACCAGAATTACAAAGTGCTTGAAGATGACCCAAATGCAGTCTGGAAGTATATTAAAAAGAAAAGGAGTCTGAAATCTCGCAAAGAACAAATTTTGCCAAGTCAAAGTGATTGGAATAAATATTTCACCGCCGAATTCTCACCGCCGAACAAGGCTCTCGAGAAAGAGTTCGAAAAAAAGAGCTCGACTCCCTCCTAGCGTCAAATGAACGAAGTTTCGGGTTCGTTGTTACTGTCTCTAGCACCCGTCATATGCTATCTAAACTGAAAAAGAAGTATTCTCGAGGTGATGATAATATTTGTGGAATGCATCTGGCTATTGGGGGTGACAATGTGTTAAATCACCTTGCTCTTATGTACCAGATGATCTTTAACTGTGATCTTGTCCCCGATGTTTTCTGTGTTGGCGTCGTTACACCAGTTCCCAAAAAAGGGAATGATCCCAGGAACTGTTCATCATACCGCCCGATAACTGTTGCGCCGGTATTTTTCAAACTCATGGAAATGCTTGTTTTTGGTGACCTAAGTGAAGCTTGTTATACTCCCGATTCGCAATTCGGGTTTAAGAGTGGTACTAGTCGCGAGCCTGCTCATTCGTTGATAGCTGATATTTTGCTCAGTGCTCACGATAATAATGATACACTTGTTCTAGCAAGCCACGATGTGCGTAGAGCATTCGACTCCGGTATCCACGCACATATACTTAGTTCTGCTTGTAAACGCGGAGTTAACCGTTCGGTTGTCGTTGTATGGAGGAGCATGTATAGGAGACTGAGAGTGAAGCTTAAAGTCCCCACTCATCGCGATATGGTGGTATCCACCGTAGTTATACCTGTCCGTAAAGGTATCCGGCAAGGCTCCATTACTTCCCCTCCTCTATACAACAACAGCATTATCGTCCCTCAAGAATCTGCCAAAACGTGCTGCATATATCTAGGTATAGACGTGTCGCTCATCAATTACGCTGATGATATACTTAACGCAAGTAGGTCTGTTTCAAGGGTTGAGGATAACTACAATATTGAGTGATGAATATGCTAAGATTGGGCTAGCTTTTAACGCTGCCATAAGTGAAGTAGTTGTTTTTCGTCGCAACGCGAAAGATTCGACCCCGATTAGCGTGCTCCGAGGCGATACTGCGGTGAGCTCAAAGCCATCTCTCCCTTACCTTGGACTGCCAATTGCTTCAGATCTTCGGTCTACTCGTGAAGCACTGGTTGAACATTTTTCAGAAAAGGCACGCAAAGCATACAGACTACTTCTAACCTGCAAAAGTATGTATAACCGCCGTATACTCGGAAGGCTCTCTTCCGTTTTCGTTATCCCGCATGTTCTGTCACTCTCACCGTTTTGGTCTCTTCTCACCGAAACAGATAAGCGCTCAGTCCGTCGGGTTTTACTATAAGTATGCAAAGTATCTTTTAAGTGTTCCGCCATGGGAAAGAAACTCAAGAGTTTCGAAAAATTACAGCGTTGTGGACCCGACTACTTTAGCTACTGAGCGAATCGTTCGATTTCGGCGTTCGCTCAATCCTGATCATGATATGTACCAAGCTATCGTAGGCTAGTTTGAATACGAGTTTAGTATGCTGTATATAGATTGTTATTGAAGTCTTGTTGTTTCTCTTATTGCGTTTTCTTTTTCTCTTTTTTTTTCTTTTTTTTTTTTTTTTCAATACTCCGTTGTGTAACCTTGTGTTATTTATGATGGGAAATAAAAAACCATTTATTCATTCATTCATTAAATCTAGCGAATATCCACATGTTAAATTGAAATATATTGAATACGATAATATGACAGATTTCTGTCGTTGAATCAATAGAAAAATCTCATATCGTAGGAATGGTACATTCCATTTTAATTATTCATTGGAACACGATAGGATTTACATTACCTCAGCTGTTGACACCGAAATAATTATTCTCAATGATAATCTGAGAGATATTCTTGGCTTTAAACAGAATATGATCAATGGGAAAAATTCTGGCACCGTTTACGGGATGGATCAAGTTATTTTTGCTGATTATCCACATGGTTTCGCTTCGGAATCTTGCATATTTCTCTATGCATCCTTTGTGGAAACATCGAGAGTTGGTAATTCAAATGTCCCCCTCCTACATGTTCTTGAACAAAAAAAACTCATGAACTTGTTCATCACTATAATATAAAGCATCTTCAGTATGTTCCTGTAAACACTTCGTATTTGGAACTCTGTCAGTTAACACTAAGCAGTGAATTGGGTGATCCTCTAGCAATAACAAAAGGCTTAGCAGTGATTACATGTCATTTTCGACCCATTGTCGGCGACAGCACAATCACCTAAAATGAACAATAGAAGAATTCCATTTGTCTGTCCCGATATCGATTGCTATGCTGGTGCTCTGAGTCCACGTCAAATAGGCAATTGATTGGACTACTACAAGGGGCGTACTACAATGTCTGGCTATGGTCTTGGTAGCTGGTTTGTAGGCTATTTCATTCTGCACTACCCCTTGCCAGAAAATATCTTGTACCTGCTGCATCAAATTTTGCTGCCTCAACACTACAGGACTGGGGGTCGGGCAAGAATTTCAAGGAGAGTGTTAAGGAAAATATTAGATGTTCAGCAAGAGCCATTGGTGAGCAATTAAAATCTCGACAAAATGGGAGGGATTGAAAAGGATGCGTGCCTGTCATTCGCTCATCAGTCTCTACCCAGGCGGGAAGCGAAGGACATCAACAAGGACTTTGAGGAATAAAACAAGGAAGACCAATAAGCAGATAAAGAAAAAGATTGTTAGATCAAAGAAGGATTTCTTCTCTTAAGATGACTTATCTCCCCCACAAGGAATCATATCCCATCAATCAGTTCCTCATTGAATCTATTCAATGCTGAAAATGTTGATGTCCAGTGTCAAGTATGGCTACTATGAACAATTTCACCCCGAACAACCCCTCTCGGAAAATATATACACTTTCAAATATTTTCCAATGAAGACTATTTCATTGATTTGTCATCAACATTTATTGATTTAAATGTTGCGATGAAGAAAAAGTCAGATAATACAACTCCAACTGTTGCCGATAGTCTCTCCTACGAAAACTGTATTCTACACAATCTATTCAAACAAATAAATGTATTTTATTAATGGAACATTGGTGAGCACTGGTAATAATTTATCCAACTATGCAAGCTACATACAATTTATGATGATGACACCAAAGGCATACAAGGAGTTGAGAGGACAATCATTGGGCTATGAATATCGATCAGGTGTTGATACTGACGGTGAGTTGACTACTGCAGTGACCCAGGAGTATCATCTGGTTGGAAAATTAAATCATGAGATATTCAATATATCCCAATGGCTACCCCCCAATGTCAAGATTGACATAAAGTTACAGCTGGCCCCATCGAATTTCACATTGAGAAAAACACTTCCTGCAGCACCCGATGCAAATGTCATTATCACATCGGCAATTCTCCACGTCCGAAATCAACAGGTTATGAGCTCAGTTGCATTGGCAGTGGATAAGCTAAGAGCCAATGGCAACAACATTAAACTTCTTGTCCCCCATACGATCACCAACCAACGTCACATTGCCACCGGCTCTCGTAGCTATAGCGATTCATCAATTATCAATGGATAAATCCCATCAAAATTGCCTTTGGCCTTTGTGAAGAGTGGCAGTGCCGTTGGATCCTGGACTGAATCCCCCCATGATTTTATTTTGTGGTCTATCTAGCCTTGTGTGCAAAGTGAATGGTATTCCACTGTACACTCTATCATTTGACAAAAAATCTTTATGACTATGAACTACAAAAAGTTAAAAATAATAGTGAAATCTATCAAATTGTAAAGATATTAGACTCGTACTCGAAGGGGTAAGAAACAGTTACTTGTTCGGACAAAATTGTCCAATGTTTCCGATCCTCTCTACAACGACTTGAATACGACAAGTGATTTTTGGACGAAACTCTCCCCCGCCATCAAATTTGACGGTGTGTATGAAGTGGCTCTTGTCGACTGTATTCTCAAAAATGCCTATGACATCCTGAGAAAGGATCGTGTGTATGATATAAAATTTATACCATTCGATTGGACACTCTTTGTCGACTATGAATGGGTTGAAGCACTTAAATCTAGCGAATATCCACATGCCAAATTGAAATATATTGAATACGATAATATGACAGATCTGTGTCGTACAATCAATAGAAAAATCTCATGTCGTAGGAATGGTCCATTCCATTTTAATTATTCATTGGAACACGATAGGATTTACATTACCTCACCTGTTGACACTGAAATAATTATTCTCAATGACAATCTGAGAGATGTTCTTGGGTTTAAACAGAATATGATCAATGGGAAAAATGCTGGCATCGTTTACGGGATGGATCAAGTTATTTTTGCTGATTATTCACCTGGTTTCGCCTCGGACTTTTGCATATTTCTCTATGCATCCTTTGTGGAAACATCGAGAGTCGGTAATTCAAATGTCCCCCTCCTACGTGTTCTTGAACGAAAAAACAACTCATGAACTTGTTCATCACTATAATATAAAGCATCTTCAGTATGTTCCTGTAAACACTTCGTATTTGGAACTCTGTCAGTCAACACTAAGAAGTGAATTGGGTGATCCTCTAGCTATAACAAAAGGCTTAGCAGTGATTACATGTCATTTTTTGACCAACTGTCGGTGACAGCACAATCACCTAAAATGAACAATAGAAGAATTCCATTTGTCTGTCCCGATATCGATTGTTATGTTGGTGCGCTGAGTCCACGTCAAATAGGCAATGGATTGGACTACTACAAGGGGTGTACTACAATGTCTGGCTATGGTCTTGGTAGCTGGTTTGCTAGGCTATTTCGTTCTGCACTACCCCTTGCCAGAAAATATCTTGTACCTACTGCATCATATTTTGCTGCCTCAACACTGCAGGACTGGGGATCGGGCAAGAATTTCAAGGAGAGTGTTAAGGAAAATATTAGATCTTCAGCAAGAGCCGTTGGTGAGCAATTAAAATCTCGGCAAAATGGGGAGGGATTGAAAAGGATGCGTGCGCGTCATTCACTCATCAGTCTCCACCCAGGCGGGAAGCGAAGGACATCAACAAGGACTTTGAGGAATAAAACAAGGAAGACCAATAAGCAGAAGAAGAAAAAGAAAAAGATTGTTAGATCAAAGAAGGATTTCTTCTCTTAAGATGACTTATCTCCCCCACAAGGAATCATATCCATCAATCATTTCCTCATTGAATCTATTCAATGCTGAAAATGTTGATGTCAGTGTCAAGTATGGCTACTATGAACAATTTCAACCCCCACAACCCCTCTCGGAAAATACACACTTTCAAATATTTTCCAATGAAGACTATTTCATTGATTTGTCATCAACATTTATTGATTTAAATGTTATGGTGAAGAAAAAGTCAGATAATCAACTCCAACTGTTGCCGATGGTCTCTCCTACGAAAACTGTATTCTACACAACCTATTCAAACAAATTAATGTATTTTTTAATGGAACATTGGTGAGCACTAGCAATAATTTATCCAACTATGCAAGCTACATACAATTTATGATGATGACACCAAAGGCATACAAGGAGTTGAGAGGACAATCATTGGGCTATGAATATCGATCAGGTGTTGATACTGACGGCGAGTTGACTACTGCAGTGACCCAGGAGTATCATCTGGTTGGAAAATTAAATCATGAGATATTCAATATATCTCAATGGCTACCCCCTAATGTCAAGATTTACATAAAGTTACAGATGGCACCATCGAATTTCATTTTCAGAAAAACACTTCCTGCAGCACCCGATGCAAATGTCATTATCACATCGGCAATTCTCCAAGTCCGAAAACAACAGGTTATGAGCTCTGTTGCATTGGCAGTGGAAAAGCTAAGAGCCAATGGTAACAACACTAAAACTTCTTGTCCCCCATACGATCACCAATCAACGTCACATTGCCACCGGCTCTCATAGCTATAGCGATTCATCATTTATCAATGGAGAAATCCCATCAAAATTGGCTTTGGCCTTTGTGAAGAGTGGCAGTGCCGTTGGATCCTGGACTGAATCTCCCCATGATTTTA
The DNA here is from genome assembly GCA_027921565.1 of Artemia sinica. Classification (NCBI taxonomy): domain Eukaryota; kingdom Metazoa; phylum Arthropoda; class Branchiopoda; order Anostraca; family Artemiidae; genus Artemia; species Artemia sinica. Next base: position 2,195,838 of record JAPEVW010000029.1, on the reverse strand, counting down.
ATTTTTTTAGTCTATCTAGCCTTGTGTGCAAAGTGAATGGTATTCCACTGTACACTCTATCATTTGACAAAAAATCCGATAGAACTCTGTACGAGTTGAACATGCAATCCCTAGATCATGACTCAACTATTTGAAAAATGGAATAGCCGATTCAATGTTTTTCAAAAAATCATGGGGTAATTGTTTTGGGACTTGTCGGGGACTCAGGATATGAGCATAGTACGAACGAGGAATGTATGTTTAGAGTGTACATTTGCCGATGCTCTGACTGAGAGTATCACGCTAATATCACTGAGTCAATTTGAAACCTATTGGAAAATCACACCCGACGGCAGTGTTCTACTAGACCTAGCACCATGAACACAAACCAAATAATCAACGTATTTAGTATGGATCCATACATGTCCCAGTACAAGTCCTATTGCATACCTTCGGACTTCATTGAAAAAAATCCAAGTGTTAACAATACCCTAATCATTGTTAATAGCAGTCCATCGACTTTGAAGACTGGCCATTGGCTATGTATCTTTCAAACAGAGAAGAATATTGATTTTTTTATCCTCTTGGTCTATCGTATAAATTCTACTCTCCATACATCAGCAACTTTATTGAAAGCAGTGGGAAAACCATTATTCAAAATCAACGAAGAGTACAGGATTTAACGACTAAGACCTGTGGCTTTCATGCACTACTCTCTTTCATGTTCAGATGCCGTGGCTATACCTACAAGCAGTTTCTCGACATCTACGTTGACTTACCTAGATTGAATGACTTTCTAGTTGAAAATATACTTACAAGCGTATTTAATATTGATTTTAGTGCCCTACGAATAAAATGTTATAAAAATGTATGTGAAATTGTTTATTAATAAATGATAAAAATTTATATACATGATAAAAAACGACTTTTCTACTCTTTAGATTTCATCTTGTACTAGGTATAGGTATTTTTCGACAACAACTAGTGCAGGTAGATTATCTGCATTCACAATATACTGATCCTGATGTACTGCAATGTCAGGGTCACATTTTCTGCAGTAGAGTGTAACTTCACTCTTGTCATATCTCTTTGTATAGTCAATGATACTATTCTCATTCATTCTATAGAATTCGCATGTTTCAATTTGCTTATTTGAAGCAAGTTCACAAACAGTGTCCTCAAGTGTCGGATCACACTCCGTCACACTCAAATATAAATCAGTGGGTTTATAATCATAAGACCCATTGTCTTCACAACGATGACGTAGAAAACCATATTCTTTTGTTGTTCCAACAGTTGAATCCTTGACCCGCATCCTCCTCCCGGAACAATCTAAAACCACGACGATACCAATCTCGTAGCAATAAACTAAAATCACGCTTAGGATTCTTTCCAATCATACCGGGATATGTATTCTCCCACTGATTACATTTATCATAGTGACAATTGGAGCATAGGTGGCCACTAGGATGAGAGTCACACACATCTTCAAGACAGGAATTACAACCTTTAATTTGCACAGCATATCCTTTATGCAATTTACACGGGTTGCATAATCTACACTTTTCATCATACTCATCAATCATTGTGCAATTCTCACATGATGACCAGCTGCCTAGTGTGTACATACATATCGGACATTTATGGAACATTTTTTCATGTGTTGACACTCACCGCCACAATGAAACTGAGCTAGCAACAACAACAAAAATTGTCTGGGATAGTGAGAGAGGAGTAAATCATCCTTGTACGTCATATTTCTCATGAAAAAAGTCCTAAACTTCTAAACTAATGTTTAAAAGCATAACCACAATATCATTTTGCTGTTTCGTGATCAATATATCAATAAATTGTGTAAATGCATTTGGACCACGACGTAGAAGCTTTATGCAATAGTCTAATGATGGAGAATCAGTTTTCATTATATCGACAAGCATTCCCCGAGAAAATATCTTCCTTTGAATAGACAGCTCTAGAAAATCGTCATCTAGAATCAAACGTTTTTTTGTTTTTCCATAAGCACTAGATTCCCCATGATTCGCTCTTTCTCAAATCTATCCATTTCCTAATGGAGTCCTAACACTCTCACAACCAACTTCAGACTAAGCAGAATTTTTTCTACTCTAAAAAATATACGCTAGTCTACTATAGAAAGAAAATACCACTGATTTAGAAACAATTTTATTGAGCATAATTACAACAAAAATATTCACTGATGCATTTTGTTCACATCAATATATTTCGATAGCACATCTAATGCTGTCCGAAGTTTATTTATATGGACAATATTCACTTTTTCCAGCAAAACATAGTTGCTCCTCCTACTTAAATTTGCTTAATGATATCACGTATCTGGCATACATATCGTCCCATTCAAGGCATAGTCTACAACCTCCGGTTATTTCCATAGCCACGTTTGGTACTCGTATATCATTGCTGCTACCGGCTCCATCATTAATCTCCAATAATGTAAATGCACCACTCATTTTCTCTACTAATATCTTCTCAAATAAACTATTCTCTCTGAATTCAATTCTCTTACTAATATGAATTGCAAAGAAAATCAGTCTTTTTATTCAAATCCCAATTACCAATCAAGTTATCGTATATTGAGCAACCATCGCTGTCTCTGATTGGCTCCTAAGAAATGTCTACGTCAAACGGGATATTTTTGTGCAATTCATATCAATAACAATAAAAACAGTTTCTTGTCCCTTCTGGATCAGCACTATCTTGTCCCCTTTCTTGTCCCCTCTGAATCAGCACCTAAGTTACTACTGGTAGCACTGATCTGTCTCCCTTTTTTCTCTTTTTTTCCAGGGCTAGCGGTTTACCAGAACATCATAGAGAGATGCTTAATAGCTCATTAGAAAGCTGTTTCTCACATCTACGTGCTTTTTATAAATTCCATCATCTGCAAGTGCCATATGACACAAAAATGGCGCATTATGTGCCATTTCTCAAGGGGTGGGGCTAGCGGGCTACAAAAACATCGTAGACAGATGTTCAATAGCTCACATTAAAGCTCATATTTACGTTTAATTTATAAAATTTCATCTCCTGCAATTGCCAAATGGCACTAAAAATGGCATTATTGATGCCATATCTCAAGTGGAAAAGCTAGGGACTAGTGGGCTGCCAGAACTTCTTAGAGAGATGTTTAATGGCTGATTTGAAAGCTGTTGCTCATATCTACGTGATTTATATCAGTTTTGCCATGCGTAAGTTCCAAATAGCACAAAAAAAACTATACGGCACCTTTTGTGCCACTTCTTAAGTTGAAAAGCTTCGAAGTATAAAATGGTACCATTGTAATAATTATGTTCCAAAACCCTTAACTGGAAATTTTCAAGGGACCCTTCCCGTATACTCCCCCTCCCAGCCCCCTTAGTAAGTTTCATTAGTCCGTTGGGAGAATTTACTATAAACTCTTCAACAGGGTCAGAATAAAAAGTCAAAATTCATGTTAAGGAAAAAACTGCCTAGTGGAAACAAATTGCCATCTGACACTGATTGAGGAATGGTGAATATGATTTTGGTTCGTCTTAAAAAGTAAAAGTTTATTGCCAGAAGAATTTATGATGATTTCTAAAAAAAAAAAATCTGAAAGCCCTCGAAAATGGCGTCAGATCAAAATGAAAAGTGTACCATTGGATCACCATGGTTGAAAACCTTGTACAGAGAAATTACAGTCCCCCTCCTTGAACAACAAAGAAAATGACTTTTTTCTTGTTGTAGCAGTGATGCGTCTCCCGTTTTTTTTTCGTTTCGTTTTTTCTTTTTTCTAGAAGGAATAGGGGTGACCAGAACATCATAGAGAGATGTATAATAGCTCTTTCGAACAGAAATAAAATTTGCTAGTGTCCTTTTTAAGTGACCGAAAAGATTGGAGGACAACTAGCCCCCCTCCCCTGAAGGTCCCTTCCCCCCAAAGTTATCCAATCACAAATTGAGATAGTCATTTTGTTCAACATATTTCAAAGGTCAAATATCTTTGGTTTTGGTGATGTTACGACCCTCCATAGTCCCTGGAGAAAGGGCTGCACACTGTATCGGTATCGGGCGTATTTATATCACGTGTATCGGTGTGAGCGTATTGTTATTGGGCGTATTGGTATCGCATGTATCTAGACATATTTTTAATAGCTCATATTCAATTCAATTTATTTATAACCTGTCAAAACAAAAAAGGGCGTAGATCCCCTAAATGACACAGTACATAAGGGGAAAAAAAGAAAAAAAGAGAAGAAAACTTATGCACTAGACAAAAATAAGTAGTTTTTACAATCATAATAATAGTAGAGATGCCTCATGAGCTCCGATCAGTACACCTTATATGGGCATAGAACCACGTGGTTTATGGACTTTGTCAGTGAGAATGAAAAAACAGGAATTTTCTCACTTGAAAAACCAGGAAGTTTGTCTGTTTTATGGACTTTGTCAGTGAGAATGAAAAAACAGAAAGTTTGTTCACATTTATGTCTGTTTTCATAGATGGTTATGTGTGTTGATTATTTGATGGTTTTATGGATTTTGTCAGTGAGAATGGAAAAACAGGAACTTTGACACTTCCTTCTTGTTGTTGTTCAAGCCAGATGTTACGAGTTTCCGGGAAACAGTATTTGTTATTGTTGTTTCCAAGCCAAATGTTACGAGTTCCCGGGAAACAGTTAATTAATGTCTGACAGATGACGTCAAGTTAATTAATGTCTTTGCATTTCCAAAGAGAATTGTCTAGGAGAAACAGTTAGATCACACATGATGTCATGATTGATTGATTGACACGAAAGGGGAATTAATTTGTTGTTCTAAAGAGAATTGATTCACGAAAGGGAAATTAATTTGTTGTTTCTAACAAGAGAATCGTTTCCGAGCAGACGTTTTGATCTTAGCGTGCGAAAAGGTTTCCAAATAATTTGAAATAAGCCAGCGCAGGGATGCCAAACAAATGGAACATGCTGAAATTCCGTTTAGGGATAATTTTGGCGAAACCGTTTTAGCTATTTTATGGAATTATTTCGGCGAAACAGCTAGAGACATTATAAAATATGATTTTAGAAGAGATTTTGGAAGAGAATTTGAGTGTGGTCGTTATAATACACAAGTTTCAATTGGACAGTGTTGTGAGGTCCTCTACCCCAACCCCAAAGGTTCCGATCCCCCTACCACAACCCCGAAGGAAGCCAGCGGTCCTCAAAGGTTCTCTGGGCTTCCAAAGGACCCCCCCCCCGACCCCCAAAGACCCACACCCAGTCCCCAAAGGTCCCCAGGCACCCAAAGGGCCCCAGACCCTAAAAAGGCCATACCCGAGCCCAAAGGTCCTCCCCGGTCCCCAAAGGTCCACCAGACCCCCAAAAGCCCTCCCCGGTCCCCAAAGGTCCACCAGAGCCCCAAAAGCCCTCCCCCAGTCCCCAAAGGCCCTCCCCCGGTCCCCAAAGACCCTCCCCGGCTCCCAGGGCTCCCAAAGGGCCCCGATTACTCTACCCCAACCCAAAGGGCCCCGATTGCTCTACCCCAACCCCAAAGGCTTCTCATACCCCACCCCAACCCCGAAGGAAGCCCCCGGTCCTCAAAGGCCCCCCAAGCTCTCAAAGGGCCACCGGAGCCCCCAAAGGCCCACCCAGACCCCCAAAGGCCATCCCCAGGGTCCCCCAAAGGCACATCGAGCTCCCGAAGGACCAACGGGATCCCAAAGGCCCTCCACCGGTCCCCAAATGTCCCCCAGGCCCTCAACTGCCCTCCCTGTGCCCCCAAGGAAGCCCCCCGGTCCCCAAAGGCCCCCCAAGCTCTCAAAGGGCCACCGGAGCCCCCAAAGGCCCACCCAGACCCCCAAAGGCCCATCCCCGGGTCCCCCAAAGGCACATCGAGCTCCCGAAGGACCAACGGGATCCCCAAAGGCCCTCCACCGGTCCCCAAATGTCCCCCAGGCCCTCAACTGCCCTCCTTGTGCCCCGAAGGAAGCCCTCCGGTCCCCAAAGGCCCCCCAAGCTCTCAAAGGGCCACCGGAGCCCCCAAAGGCACACCCAGACCCCCAAAGGCCATCCCCGGCCCCCCAAAGGCCCATCGAGCTCCCGAAGGACCAACTTGATCCCAAAGGCCCACCACCGGTCCCAAAATGTCCCCCAAGCCCTCAACTGCCCTCCCTGTGCCCCAAAGGCCCTCCCTGTGCCCCAAAGGCCCTCCCTGTGCCCCAAAGGCCCTCCCCCGGCCCCCCAAAGGCCCCCAAGGTCTCAAAGGGCCTCCGGAGCCCCCAAAGGCCCACCCAGACCCCCAAAGGCAATCCCCGGCCACCCGAAGGCCCTCCCCAGGCTTCCAAAGGCCCTCCCTCGGTCCCCAAAGGTCCCCCAGGCTCCCAACTGACCCCCCGGACCCCCAAAGGCCTTCCCCGGCACCCAAGGTCACCGGACTCCCAAAGGACCAATCGGCGCTCAAGGGCCCCCAGACCCCCAACGGCTCTCCCCGGGCTCCCAAAGGACCACCCAGCCCGTGCTTTAGTTTTAGTTAAAAGTATAGAATGTTTTAGCTTAGAGTCTTAACTTAGAGTTTTTGTTGAAGTTCTAGTTTAGTTTAATTTTAGTTAAGAGTTTGATGTTTTACCTTTGAATTTCAGTTGGATTTTTAGTTAGTTTTAGTAGTTTGGTGTTTTAGCTTAGAGTCCTAGCTTAGAGTTTAAGTTAGAGTTGAAGTTTATTTTAGTATTAGTTAAGAGCTTAGAGTTTTTAGCTTAGAGTCTTAGCTTAGAGTTTTTTTTTTGTTAGAGTTCTAGTTTAGTTTAATTTTAGTTAAGAGTTTGATGTTTTACCTTTTGAGTTTCAGTTAGAGTTCTAGTTTAGTTTAGTTTTAGTTAAGAGTTTAGAGTTTTTAGCTTAGAGTCATAGCTTAGAGTTTTTGTTGAAGTTCTAGTTTAGTTTAGTTTTAGTTAATAGTTTAGAGTTTTAGCTTAGAGTCTTAGCTTAGAGTTTTTTGTTGAAGTTCTAGCTTAGTTAAGAGTTTGATGTCTTACCTTTGAGTTTCAGTTAGAGTTCTAGTTTAGTTTAGTTTTAGTTAAGAGTTTAGAGTTTTTAGCTTAGAGTCATAGCTTAGAGTTTTTGTTGAAGTTCTAGTTTAGTTTAGTTTTAGTTAATAGTTTAGAGTTTTAGCTTAGAGTCTTAGCTTAGAGTTTTTTGTTGAAGTTCTAGCTTAGTTAAGAGTTTGATGTCTTACCTTTTGAGTTTCAGTTAGAGTTCTAGTTTAGTTTAGTTTTAGTTAAGAGTTTAGAGTTTTAGCTTAGAGTCATAGCTTAGAGTTTTTGTTGAAGTTCTAGTTTAGTTTAGTTTTAGTTAATAGTTTAGAGTTTTAGCTTAGAGTCTTAGCTTAGAGTTTTTGTTAGAGTTCTAGTTTAGTTTAATTTTAGTTAAGAGTTTGATGTCTTACCTTTGAGTTTCAGTTAGAGTTCTAGTTTAGTTTAGTTTTAGTTAAGAGTTTAGAGTTTTTAGCTTAGAGTCTTAGCTTAGAGTTTTTGTTGAAGTTCTAGTTTAGTTTAGTTTTAGTAAATAGTTTAGAGTTTTAGCTTAGAGTCTTAGCTTAAAGTTTTTGTTGAAGTTCTAGTTTAGTTTAGTTTTAGTTAATAGCTTAGAGTTTTTGTTAGAGTTCTAGTTTAGTTTAATTTTATTTAAGAGTTTAGAGTTTTTTTAGCTTAGAGTCTTAGCTTAGAGTTTGTGATAGAGTTCTAGTTTAGTTTACTTTTAGCTAAGACTTCAATGTTTTACCTTAGAGTCATAGCTTAGAGTTTTTGTTAGAGTTCTAGTTTAGTTTAATTTTAGTTAAGAGTTTAGAATTTTAGCTTAGAGTCGTAGCTTAGAGTTTTTGTTATAGTTCTAGTTTATTTTAGTTTTAGTTAAGAGTTTAGAGTTTTTAGCTTAGAGTCTTAGCCTAGAGTTTTTGATAGAGTTCTAGTTTAGTTTAGTTTTAGTTAAGAGTTTGATGTTTTCACCTTAGAGTCATAGCTTAGAGTTTTAGTTAGAGTTCTAGTTTAGTTTAGTTTTAGTTAAGAGTTTCGAGTTTTAGCTGAGTCTTAACTTAGAGTTTTTGTTAGAGTTCTAGTTTAGTTTAGTTTTAGTTTAGAGTTTTAGTTTAGACTTAGAGTTTCAATTAGAGTTCTAGTTTGGTTTAGTTAAAGTTACGAATTTAGAGTTTTAGCTTAGTGTCATAGCTTAGATTTTTACTTAAAGTGATAGTTTGGTTAAGTTTTAGTTAAGAGTTTCCAGTTTTAGCTGAGTCTTAGCTTAGAGTTTTTGTTAGAGTTCTTGTTTAGTTTAGTTTTAGTTAAGAGTTTAGAGTTATAGCTAGAGTCTTAGTTTAGAGTTTTTTGTTGAAGTTCTAGTTTAGTTTAGTTTTAGTTTAGAGTTTTAGCTAAGACTTAGAGTTTTTGTTAGAGTTCTAGTTTAGTTTTAGTTAAGAGTTTAGAGTTTTACCTTAGAGTCTTAGCTTAAAGTTTTTGTTAGAGTTCTAATTTAGTTTAATTTTAGTTAAGAATTTGATGTTTTTACCTTTGAGTTTCAGTTTTTTTTTTAGAGTTCTAGTTTAGTTTACTTTTAGTTAAGAGTTTAGTGTTTTACCTTAGAGTCATAGCTTAGAGTTTTAGTTAGAGTTCTAGTTTAGTTTTAGTTAAGAGTTTAGAGTTTTACCTTAGAGTCTTAGCTTAGAGTTTTTGTTAGAGTTCTAGTTTAGTTTAATTTTAGTTAAGAATTTGATGTTTTTACCTTTGAGTTTCAGTTAGAGTTCTAGTTTAGTTTAGTTAAGAGTTTGGTGTTTTAGCTTAGAGTCTTAGCATAGAGTTTTGGTTAGAGTTCTAGTTTATTTTAGTTTTAGTTATGAGTTTAGAGTTTTTAGCTTAGAGTCTTAGCGTAGAGTTTATGTTGAAGTTCTAGTTTAGTTTAGTTTTAGTTAATAGTTTAGAGTTTTAGCTTAGAGACTTAGCTTAGAGTTATAGTTTTAGTTTAGTTTTAGTTAAGAGCTTAGAGTTTTAGCTTAGAGTCTTAGCTTAGAGTTTGTATAGAGTTCTAGTTTAGTTTAGTTTTAGCTAAGACTTCGATGTTTTACCTTAGAGTCATAGCTTAGAGTTTAGTTAGAGTTCTAGTTTAGTTTAGTTTTTAGTTAAGAGTTTAGAATTTTAGCTTAGAGTCTTAGCTTAGAGTTTTTTGTTAGAGTTCTAGTTTATTTTAGTTTTAGTTAAGAGTTTAGAGTTTTTAGCTTAGAGTCTTAGCCTAGAGTTTTTGATAGAGTTCTAGTTTAGTTTAGTTTTAGTTAAGAGTTTGATGTTTTACCTTAGAGTCATAGCTTAGAGTTTTAGTTAGAGTTCTAGTTTAGTCTAGTTTTAGTTAAGAGTTTCGAGTTTTAGCTGAGTCTTAACTTAGAGTTTTTGTTAGAGTTCTAGTTTAGTTTAGTTTTAGTTTAGAGTTTTAGTTTAGACTTAGAGTTTCAATTAGAGTTCTAGTTTGGTTTAGTTAAAGTTATGAATTTAGAGTTTTAGCTTAGTGTCATAGCTTAGATTTTTACTTAAAGTGATAGTTTGGTTAAGTTTTAGTTAAGAGTTTCGAGTTTTAGCTGAGTCTTAGCTTAGAGTTTTTGTTAGAGTCCTAGTTTAGTTTAGTTTTAGTTAAGAGTTTAGAGTTTTAGCTTAGAGTCTTAGTTTAGAGTTTTTGTAGAAGTTCTAGTTTAGTTTAGTTTTAGTTTAGAGTTTTAGCTAAGACTTAGAGTTTTTGTTAGAGTTCTAGTTTAGTTTTAGTTAAGAGTTTAGAGTTTTACCTTAGAGTCTTAGCTTAAAGTTTTTTGTTAGAGTTCTAGTTTAGTTTAATTTTAGTTAAGAATTTGATGTTTTACCTTTGAGTTTCAGTTAGAGTTCTAGTTTAGTTTACTTTTAGTTAAGAGTTTAGTGTTTTACCTTAGACTCATAGCTTAGAGTTTTAGTTAGAGTTCTAGTTTAGTTTAGTTTTAGTTAAGAGTTTAGAGTTTTACCTTAGAGTCTTAGCTTAGAGTTTTTTTGTTAGAGTTCTAGTTTAGTTCAATTTAGTTAAGAATTTGATGTTTTACCTTTGAGTTTCAGTTAGGGTTCTAGTTTAGTTTACTTTTAGTTAAGAGTTTAGTGTTTTACCCTAGAGTCTTAGCTTAGAGTTTTAGTTAGAGTTCTAGTTTAGTTTAGTTTTAGTTAAGAGTTTAGAATTTTAGGCTTAGAGTCATAGCTTAGAGTTTTTGTTAGAGTTCTAGTTTATTTTAGTTTCAGTTAAGAGTTTAGAGTTTTTAGCTTAGAGTCTTAGCTTAGAGTTTTTGTTGAAGTTCTAGTTTAGTTTAGTTTTAGTTAATAGTTTAGAGTCTTAGCTTAGAGTTTTTGTTAGAGTTGAAGTTTAGTTTAGTAATAGTTAAGAGTTTAGAGTTTTTTGCTTAGAATCTTAGCTTAGAGTTTTTGTTAGAGTTGAAGTTTAGTTTAGTAATAGTTAAGAGTTTAGAGTTTTAGCTTAGAGTCTTAGCTTAGAGTTATAGTTAGAGTTAAAGTTTAGTTTAGTTAAAGTTAAGAATTTAGAGTTTTAGCTTAGTGTCATAGCTTAGATTTTTACTTAAAGTTCTAGTTTGGTTAAGTTTTAGTTAAGTGTTTAGAGTTTTAGCTGAGTCGTAGCTTAGAGTTTTTGTTAGAGTTCTAGTTTAGTTTAGTTTTAGTTAAGAGTTTAGAGTTTTACCTTAGAGTCTTAGCTTAGAGTTTTTGTTAGATTTGAAGTTTAGTTTAGTTATAATTAAGAATTTAGAGTTTTTAGCTTAGAGTCGTAGTTTAGAGTTTTTGTTGGAGTTCTAGTTTAGTTTAGTTAAGAGTTTAGAGTTTTATCATAGAGTCATAGCTTAGAGTTTTTGTTGAAGTTGAAGTTTAGTTTAGTCACAGTTAAGAATTTAGAGTTTTTAGCTTAGAGTCTTAGCTTAGAGTTTTACTTAGAGTTCTAGTTTAGTTTAGTTTTAGTTAAGAGTTTAGAGTTATATCTTAGAGTCTTAGCTCAGAGTTTTTGTTGAAGTTCTAGTTTAGTTTAGTTAAGAGTTTAGAGTTCTACCTTAGAGTTTTAGCTTAGAGTTTTACTTAGAGTTGAAGTTTATTTTAGTTATAGTTAAGGGTTTAGAGTTTTAGCTTGGAGTCTTAGATTAGAGTTTTAGTTAGAGTTCTAGCTTAGTTTAGTTTTAGTTAAGAGTTTAGAGTTTTACCTTAAAGTCTTAGCTTAGAGTTTTAGTTAGAGTTCTAGTTTAGTTTAGTTTTAGTTAAGAGTTTTAAGTTTTACCTTAAAGTCTTAGATTAGAGTTTTAGTTAGGGTTGAATTTTCGTTTAGTTTACTTATAGTTAAGAGTTTATAGTTTTAGCTTAGAGTCGTAGCTTGGAGTTTTAGTTAGAGTTATTGTTTAGTTTAGTTTTAGTTAAGAGTTATAGCTTAGAGGTTTAGCCTAGAATCTTAGCTTAGAGATTTAGTTAGAGTTGAAGTTTAGTCTAAACTAGCATAACCACAAAATTCCACAATATTGCATAGAAATACCAAAACCATAGGTTAGGTTAGGTTAGAGGTTAGGTTTCTCCACGTTTAAGTTAGAGGTTAGGTTTCTCCACGTTTAAGTTAGGTTAGATTAGGTTAGCTTATCATGAGCACTCAAGATAATCTAACCTAATCTAACTGGTACAAAGTCGACATGGGGGGTTAGATAGCTTTTTGCACCGCGGGACCCGGGAAGCACCGGTGGGCCCGGGAAGAACCGCGGGAAGCGCTGCGAGATTAGGTTAGGTTAAGTCAGGTTAGGTAAGTTAGGTTAGGTTAGATTAAATTAGGTTAGGTTAAGTTAGGTTAGGCTAGGTTAGCCTACGTACGCGCGCGTACGTAGGCTAACCTAGCCTAACCTAACTTAACCTAACCTAATTTAATCTAACCTAACCTAACTTACCTAACCTGACTTAACCTAACCTAATCTCGCAGCGCTTCCCGCGGTTCTTCCCGGGCCCACCGGTGCTTCCCGGGTCCCGCGGTGCAAAAAGCTATCTACCCCCCATGTCGACTTTGTACCAGTTAGATTAGGTTAGATTATCTTGAGTGCTCATGATAAGCTAACCTAATCTAACCTAACTTAAACGTGGAGAAACCTAACCTCTAACTTAAACGTGGAGAAACCTAACCTCTAACCTAACCTAACCTATGGTTTTGGTATTTCTATGCAATATTGTGGAATTTTGTGGTTATGCTAGTTTAGACTAAACTTCAACTCTAACTAAATCTCTAAGCTAAGATTCTAGGCTAAACCTCTAAGCTATAACTCTTAACTAAAACTAAACTAAACAATAACTCTAACTAAAACTCCAAGCTACGACTCTAAGCTAAAACTATAAACTCTTAACTATAAGTAAACTAAACGAAAATTCAACCCTAACTAAAACTCTAATCTAAGACTTTAAGGTAAAACTTAAAACTCTTACTAAAACTAAACTAAACTAGAACTCTAACTAAAACTCTAAGCTAAGACTTTAAGGTAAAACTCTAAACTCTTAACTAAAACTAAACTAAGCTAGAACTCTAACTAAAACTCTAATCTAAGACTCCAAGCTAAAACTCTAAACCCTTAACTATAACTAAAATAAACTTCAACTCTAAGTAAAACTCTAAGCTAAAACTCTAAGGTAGAACTCTAAACTCTTAACTAAACTAAACTAGAACTTCAACAAAAACTCTGAGCTAAGACTCTAAGATATAACTCTAAACTCTTAACTAAAACTAAACTAAACTAGAACTCTAAGTAAAACTCTAAGCTAAGACTCTAAGCTAAAAACTCTAAATTCTTAACTGTGACTAAACTAAACTTCAACTTCAACAAAAACTCTAAGCTATGACTCTATGATAAAACTCTAAACTCTTAACTAAACTAAACTAGAAGTCCAACAAAAACTCTAAACTACGACTCTAAGCTAAAAACTCTAAATTCTTAATTATAACTAAACTAAACTTCAAATCTAACAAAAACTCTAAGCTAAGACTCTAAGGTAAAACTCTAAACTCTTAACTAAAACTAAACTAACTAGAACTCTAACAAAAACTCTAAGCTACGACTCAGCTAAAACTCTAAACACTTAACTTAAACTTAACCAAACTAGAACTTTAAGTAAAAATCTAAGCTATGACACTAAGCTAAAACTCTAAATTCTTAACTTTAACTAAACTAAACTTTAACTCTAACTATAACTCTAAGCTAAGACTCTAAGCTAAAACTCTAAACTCTTAACTATTACTAAACTAAACTTCAACTCTAACAAAAACTCTAAGCTAAGATTCTAAGCAAAAAACTCTAAACTCTTAACTATTACTAAACTAAAACTTCAACTCTAACAAAAAACTCTAAGCTAAGACTCTAAACTATTAACTAAAACTAAACTAAACTAGAACTTCAACAAAAACTCTAAGCTAAGACTCTAAGCTAAAAACTCTAAACTCTTAACTGAAACTAAAATAAACTAGAACTCTAACAAAAACTCTAAGCTATGACTCTAAGCTAAAATTCTAAGCTCTTAACTAAAACTAAACTAAACTAGAACTCTAACTAAAACTCTAAGCTAAGACTCTAGGGTAAAACACTAAACTCTTAACTAAAAGTAAACTAAACTAGAACCCTAACTGAAACTCAAAGGTAAAACATCAAATTCTTAACTAAATTGAACTAAACTAGAACTCTAACAAAAAAACTCTAAGCTAAGACTCTAAGGTAAAACTCTAAACTCTTAACTAAAACTAAACTAAACTAGAACTCTAACTAAAACTCTAAGCTATGAGTCTAAGGTAAAACACTAAACTCTTAACTAAAAGTAAACTAAACTAGAACTCTAACTGAAACTCAAAGGTAAAACATCAAATTCTTAACTAAAATTAAACTAAACTAGAACTCTAACAAAAACTTTAAGCTAAGACTCTAAGGTAAAACTCTAAACTCTTAACTAAAACTAAACTAGAACTCTAACAAAAACTCTAAGTCTTAGCTAAAACTCTAAACTAAAACTAAACTAAACTAGAACTTCAACAAAAACTCTAAACTAAGACTCTAAGCTAAAACTCTAAACTCTTAACTAAAACTAAACTAAACTAGAACTCTAACAAAAACTCTAAGCTAAGACTCAGCTAAAACTCGAAACTCTTAACTAAAACTTAACCAAACTATCACTTTAAGTAAAAATCTAAGCTATGACACTAAGCTAAAACTCTAAATTCATAACTTTAACTAAACCAAACTAGAACTCTAATTGAAACTCTAAGTCTAAACTAAAACTCTAAACTAAAACTAAACTAAACTAGAACTCTAACAAAAACTCTAAGTTAAGACTCAGCTAAAACTCGAAACTCTTAACTAAAACTAGACTAAACTAGAACTCTAACTAAAACTCTAAGCTATGACTCTAAGGTAAAACATCAAACTCTTAACTAAAACTAAACTAAACTAGAACTCTATCAAAAACTCTAGGCTAAGACTCTAAGCTAAAAACTCTAAACTCTTAACTAAAACTAAAATAAACTAGAACTCTAACAAAAAACTCTAAGCTAAGACTCTAAGCTAAAATTCTAAACTCTTAACTAAAACTAAACTAAACTAGAACTCTAACTAAAACTCTAAGCTATGACTCTAAGGTAAAACAGCGAAGTCTTAGCTAAAACTAAACTAAACTAGAACTCTATCACAAACTCTAAGCTAAGACTCTAAGCTAAAACTCTAAGCTCTTAACTAAAACTAAACTAAAACTATAACTCTAAGCTAAGTCTCTAAGCTAAAACTCTAAACTATTAACTAAAACTAAACTAAACTAGAACTACAACATAAACTCTACGCTAAGACTCTAAGCTAAAAACTCTAAACTCATAACTAAAACTAAAATAAACTAGAACTCTAACCAAAACTCTATGCTAAGACTCTAAGCTAAAACACCAAACTCTTAACTAAACTAAACTAGAACTCTAACTGAAACTCAAAGGTAAAACATCAAATTCTTAACTAAAATTAAACTAAATTAGAACTCTAACAAAAACTCTAAGCTAAGACTCTAAGGTAAAACTCTAAACTCTTAACTAAAACTAAACTAGAACTCTAACTAAAACTCTAAGCTATGACTCTAAGGTAAAACACTAAACTCTTAACAAAAAGTAAACTAAACTAGAACTCTAACTGAAACTCAAAGGTAAAAACATCAAATTCTTAACTAAAATTAAACTAAATTAGAACTCTAACAAAAACTTTAAGCTAAGACTCTAAGGTAAAACTCTAAACTCTTAACTAAAACTAAACTAGAACTCTAACAAAAACTCTAAGTCTTAGCTAAAACTCTAAACTAAAACTAAACTAAACTAGAACTTCAACAAAAACTCTAAACTAAGACTCTAAGCTATAACTCTAAACTCTTAACTAAAACTAAACTAAACAAGAACTCTAACAAAAACTCTAAGCTAAGACTCAGCTAAAACTGGAAACTCTTAACTAAAACTTAACCAAACTATCACTTTAAGTAAAAATCTAAGCTATGACACTAAGCTAAAACTCTAAATTCGTAACTTTAACTAAACCAAACTAGAACTCTAATTGAAACTCTAAGTCTAAACTAAAACTCTAAACTAAAACTAAACTAAACTAGAACTCTAACAAAACTCTAAGTTAAGACTCAGCTAAAACTCGAAACTCTTAACTAAAACTAAACTAAACTAGAACTCTAACTAAAACTCTAAGCTATGACTCTAAGGTGAAACATCAAACTCTTAACTAAAACTAAACTAAACTAGAACTCTATCAAAAACTCTAGGCTAAGACTCTAAGCTAAAAACTCTAAACTCTTAACTAAAACTAAAATAAACTAGAACTATAACAAAAACTCTAAGCTACGACTCTAAGCTAAAATTCTAAACTCTTAACTAAAATTAAACTAAACTAGAACTCTAACAAAAACTCTAAGCTATGACTCTAAGGTAAAACATTGAAGTCTTAGCTAAAAGTAAACTAAACTAGAACTCTATCACAAACTCTAAGCTAAGACTCTAAGCTAAAAAACTCTAAACTCTTAAATAAAATTAAACTAAACTAGAACTCTAACAAAAACTCTAAGCTATTAACTAAAACTAAACTAAACTAGAACTTCAACAAAAACTTTGAGCTAAGACTCTAAGCTAAAACTCTAAACTATTTACTAAAACTAAACTAAACTAGAACTTCAACAAAAACTCTAAGCTAAGACTCTAAGCTAAAAACTCTAAACTCTTTAACTAAAACTAAACTAAACTAGAACTCTAACTGAAACTCAAAGGTAAGACATCAAACTCTTAACTAAAATTAAACTAAACTAGAACTCTAACAAAAACTCTAAGCTAAGACTCTAAGCTAAAACTCTAAACTATTAACTAAAACTAAACTAAACTAGAACTTCAACAAAAACTCTAAGCTATGACTCTAAGCTAAAACTCTAAACTCTTAACTAAAACTAAACTAAACTAGAACTCTAACTGAAACTCAAAGGTAAGACATCAACTCTTAACTAAGCTAGAACTTCAACAAAAAACTCTAAGCTAAGACTCTAAGCTAAAACTCTAAACTATTAACTAAAACTAAACTAAACTAGAACTTCAACAAAAACTCTAAGCTATGACTCTAAGCTAAAAACTCTAAACTCTTAACTAAAACTAAACTAAACTAGAACTCTAACTGAAACTCAAAGGTAAGACATCAAACTCTTAACTAAGCTAGAACTTCAACAAAAAACTCTAAGCTAAGACTCTAAGCTAAAACTCTAAACTATTAACTAAAACTAAACTAAACTAGAACTTCAACAAAAACTCTAAGCTATGACTCTAAGCTAAAAACTCTAAACTCTTAACTAAAACTAAACTAAACTAGAACTCTAACTGAAACTCAAAGGTAAAACATCAAACTCTTAACTAAAATTAAACTAAACTAGAACTCTAACAAAAAAAAACTCTAAGCTAAGACTCTAAGCTAAAAACTCTAAGCTCTTAACTAATACTAAAATAAAACTTCAACTCTAACTTAAACTCTAAGCTAGGACTCTAAGCTAAAACACCAAACTACTAAACTAACTAAAAATCCAACTGAAATTCAAAGGTAAAACATCAAACTCTTAACTAAAATTAAACTAAACTAGAACTTCAACACAAAACTCTAAGTTAAGACTCTAAGCTAAAACATTCTATACTTTTAACTAAATCTAAAGCACGGGCTGGGTGGTCCTTTGGGAGCCCGGGGAGAGCCGTTGGGGGTCTGGGGGCCCTTGAGCGCCGATTGGTCCTTTGGAGTCCGGTGGACCTTTGGGTGCCGGGGGAAGGCCTTTGGGGGTCCGGGGGGTCAGTTGGGAGCCTGGGGGACCTTTGGGGACCGAGGGAGGGCCTTTGGAAGCCTGGGGAGGGCCTTCGGGTGGCCCGGGGATTGCCTTTGGGGGTCTGGGTGGGCCTTTGGGGGCTCCGGAGGCCCTTTGAGACCTTGGGGGCCTTTGGGGGGCCGGGGGAGGGCCTTTGGGGCACAGGGAGGGCCTTTGGGGCACAGGGAGGGCCTTTGGGGCACAGGAGAGGGCAGTTGAGGGCTTGGGGGACATTTGGGGACCGGTGGTGGGCCTTTGGGATCAAGTTGGTCCTTCGGGAGCTCGATGGGCCTTTGGGGGGCCCGGGGATGGCCTTTGGGGGTCTGGGTGTGCCTTTGGGGGCTCCGGTGGTCCTTTGAGAGCTTGGGGGCCTTTGGGGACCGGGGGGATTCCTTCGGGGCACAGGGAGGGCAGTTGAGGGCCTGGGGGACATTTGGGGACCGGTGGAGGGCCTTTGGGATCCCGTTGGTCCTTCGGGAGCTCGATGTGCCTTTGGGGACCCAGGGATGGCCTTTGGGGGTCTGGGTGGGCCTTTGGGGGCTCCGGTGGCCCTTTGAGAGCTTGGGGGGCCTTTGGGGACCGGGGGGCTTCCTTCGGGGCACAGGGAGGGCAGTTGAGGGCCTGGGGGACATTTGGGGACCGGTGGAGGGCCTTTGGGATCCCGTTGGTCCTTCGGGAGCTCGATGTGCCTTTGGGGACCCGGGGATGGCCTTTGGGGGTCTGGGTGGGCCTTTGGGGGCTCCGGTGGCCCTTTGAGAGCTTGGGGGGCCTTTGAGGACCGGGGCTTCCTTCGGGGTTGGGGTGGGGTATGAGAAGCCTTTGGGGTTGGGGTAGAGCAATCGGGCCCTTTGGGTTGGGGTAGAGTAATCGGGGCCCTTTGGGAGCCCTGGGAGCCCGGGGAGGGTCTTTGGGACCGGGGGAGGGCCTTTGGGGACCGGGGGAGGGCTTTTGGGGTTCTGGTGGACCTTTGGGGACCGGAGAGGGTTTTTGGGGGTCTGGTGGACCTTTGGGGACCGGGGAGGACCTTTGGGGCTCGGGTATGGCCTTTTTAGGGTCTGGGCCCTTTGGGTGCCTGGGGACCTTTGGGGACTGGGTGAGGGTCTTTGGGGGTCCGGGGGGGTCCTTTGGAAGCCCAAAGAACCTTTGAGGACCGCTGGCTTCCTTCGGGGTTGTGGTAGGGGGGATCGGAACCTTTGGGGTTGGGGTAGAGGACCTCACAACACTGTCCAATTGAAACTTGTGTATTATAACGACCACACTCAAATTCTCTTCCAAAATCTCTTCTAAAATCATATTTTATAATGTCTCTAGCTGTTTCGCCGAAATAATTCCATAAAATGGCTAAAACGGTTTCGCCAAAATTATCCCTAAACGGAATTTCAGCATGTTCCATTTGTTTGGCATCCCTGCGCTGGCTTATTTCAAATTATTTGGAAACCTTTTCGCACGCTAAGATCAAAACGTCTGCTCGGAAACGATTCTCTTGTTAGAAACAACAAATTAATTTCCCTTTCGTGAATCAATTCTCTTTAGAACAACAAATTAATTCCCCTTTCGTGTCAATCAATCAATCATGACATCATGTGTGATCTAACTGTTTCTCCTAGACAATTCTCTTTGGAAATGCAAAGACATTAATTAACTTGACGTCATCTGTCAGACATTAATTAACTGTTTCCCGGGAACTCGTAACATTTGGCTTGGAAACAACAATAACAAATACTGTTTCCCGGAAACTCGTAACATCTGGCTTGAACAACAACAAGAAGGAAGTGTCAAAGTTCCTGTTTTTCCATTCTCACTGACAAAATCCATAAAACCATCAAATAATCAACACACATAACCATCCATGAAAACAGACATAAATGTGACAAAACTTTCTGTTTTTTCATTCTCACTGACAAAGTCCATAAAACAGACAAAATTCCTGGTTTTTCAAGTGAGAAAATTCCTGTTTTTTCATTCTCACTGACAAAGTCCATAAACCACGTGGTTCTATGCGCCCATATAAGGTGTACTGATCGGAGCTCATGAGGCATCTCTACTAATAATCATAGACATAATCACAATCGTATATCATAATCACAAGATAATCAAGACATAAATCAAAAGTCATTAAAAAAATCATAACCGAATCATAAAAATCATAAAATAAAGAGGACCAATCATAATTTAGTTTACTGGCTGGAGATTTAAAATCTTTTACTCTTTTATCAGTAATTGTGGAAGGAAAAATGAGCTTAAATTTTTGGGACAAAAAAGAGTTATTAGTCCAAGGGAGCATATGTAAAAGGAATTTAGTAAATTTAAAATAAATCCGGGGAACAAGTTTTTTTTTGAAGCAGGAAAAAGTTGCCAAATAGGAGACAGAACAAGAAGATGAGGCACAGTTAGACTATTATAAAGTTTAGAAAGATGGAAACGACTAAGGTGTGTAACGTTAGAGACAAGTGACGCATAAGCTATCCTTGTCTTTTTTTCAAGATTTTGGATGGCAAGCTCAGTAGTTTCCTTAATTGAATTTCTAATGGATATTCCCAGGTAAATAAGGCTTTTAGAGCCTGTTTTACCTATATAAAAGACATTGCTCATATCTACGTGAGTGGCGTAATTTCGTCAAAATCTTAAGGGGGGAGGCAAAGTTGGATCCAATTTTTCCAAATCAAGTGAAAATGATAGTGAAAATTAAAAAATGAGCCATATACCATCATAGAGACAAAGATGTACTAAAGAAAACTGACATGTTTCTTTGGATGCTTGAATTATGAAGCCTTAACTTAGTTTTGACAAGATTTTTTGCAGAAACTAAATTTCAGCTGGGGAATAAAATGAGGTCTGGGGGGGGGGGGTAAAATTGGGTCTGGAGGGGGCAGTTGCCTCCCCCTGTCCCATATCAAATTAAGCCCTTTCTATGGCCTTCCTATAAATTCCACCATCAGTGATTAACTTAAAAAAACACAGAAAATTGGTAGCATTAGTTTATGCCCTTTTGAAAGAAAAATTACTGGTACTTATGTATTATACCAAACACACTCAAGAAGGGCTATTAGGTTAATCATAATGGAAGATGCCATAACATGATGAAAATATAATACTTTAGTTTATATACCAATATAATTTGGGCTAAATATTTGCATATTAGGGGGGAGGGTAAATAAATCTCAGAAAGGGGCTAAAACCTAATTCAGCCTAACGTTATCCCCACCCCCCCCCCCCCCCCCAATGTGCAATTATGTAGCCTAAATTACATAATGCATTCTGTCGCCCATCATTTATCCTTGTGGCTATGAAATCAGTTTGCTCAGATGGTACATTCAGCAAACTTGTCGACTCTTTGGTATCATGGTTGCAGCGGTAGCTACAACCTAGTAAAGAGCGAACCAATGCCCATAGTAACTAAAAGTTAAAAAAACGCGTTTTGAAAAAAACTGCCCAGTGAAAAAAATTGCCATCTGACACTGATTCTTTTCGCTGATGATACCGGATCATCACTTACTGGATATTCGGAAGAGGATCTCAATGAGAAGCTGCAAATCGTATTTTCACAACTTCTTGTATGGCTAAAAGCTAATCGTTTGTCATTAAATGCATCAAAAACCAAATTTATCATTTATAGTAGAATTGGGCAGAATGCACAAGGAATTTCAACAATATTTGATCATGCTACAAATATTCAAATTCAAAGGGTAACTTCGTTCCGGTATCTGGGTATTATTATTGATGAAAATCTGTCATATAAAGAACATTGTAATAGATTACGGGTTAAAGTTGCTCAGGGGGTTGGTATAATGCGAAGGTTTCATCATTTTTTTCCATATGCAATCCTACGTCTAATTTATTTTGCGTTGGTTCATTCCCATCTTACGTATTGTCCTCTGATATATTTGGCAACATTCAGATGTCATGTGAAACCGATACAAATTCTTCAAAACCGGACTCTTCTAATTTTAAAGAAATATTTACCATCACCGTCTTCCTATCCTAATAAGAGTAAAACTGAAACTCTATATCTTGTAACTAATATTTTGCCTGTTTCACAGATATTCACCCTCAATTCTTTTTTATTTAAGGTAAAATATGACCGGTCGGAACTACCTACGTACTTTCGTTCAAATAATTTTTTCCCTGTGCAACATGCCCATTCTTATGAAACCCGACATAAATGGAACATTCAGCACCTAAAATTAAGCACAGAGAGATCACGGTTCTCGCCATTATTTTCAATCACGGGTTCATGGGTGTCTTCATCTACCATTTATTGATTGCAGCAAAATCTCTTCCAAATATAAAAAAGCAACTTCATTCTTTCCTTATAAATAATTTTAAGAATTAATAATATATTGAAAATCTGGGTACTTATGATAATTTTGTTTTGTTGGGTGTTTTGCCCTGTGAGTTGCTTGTCATCGGTTACCCTTATTCGCCCGTTGTTTTTTTTTTTTTTGTTTTTTTTTTTTATAGGTATTTTCGGTGGATCTTTGCCCGGTATCGGTGGGTTTGTGGGGTGGGTGCCCGTCTATTGATGAGTCATGGAATAACTCTTATTTATTTTTTTGTTGTCAAATAGGTTTATTCCGATTAATGTACCGAGTTTTTGTCATTCGACCTTGTGTCTCCGGCGTTTACCCTGTATTTATGTCTATTTTGTACAGATATTTTAAAATTAAACCTTGAAACCTTGAACCTTGAACCTTGATTACGAATGGTAACGAGGTTAATGTCCATGAACGGGGTTAATGTCAAAGAGAATGTTCGTGTTCGATGCGGAGTACGCCAAGGAGGCGTGTTATCCCCTAATGTTTTTAAGCTTTGTATTGCTACAATGCTCTCTAAGATAGCTGATACTTGCTTTCTTTGTTTTCTGATGTATCGTATATTGCTTTACGCGAATGGCATCCTATACTTATTAGTAGGAGTGAATTTTCTTTGTCTAAAATGGTGGATAATATGAAAAAAAGTTTTTAGATATTGGACTTAATTTAAATGTTGAAAAGTGCGAATATCTTTGTTTCAACGGTAATGCTACGAATTCTCCTTTGAATTGTAATTATTCTTCTATACGTTCAGTTGATAGCCTACGTTTGCTTGGTATTACTCTTTGTAATAACATGTTTTCTTAAATTAAGGAAATACTAATATCGGTATTGCCAATTTTTGTTGTATCTTCGTTGTCATTTCGTAATCGCCATATTATCAAAAAGTATAACGCACCTGATATAAATGAAAAAATCCGTGATTTACATATAAAACGGTCTGCAAATGCCTATGAAAAACTGTCCCCTCACTATGGTCTCATTCGTTTGTTTCGCTGAATTTTCTTTATATTTGTTTATCTTACTTTAAGGGCTGTGTGTGTTTATTTTTTCTTTCCTTTTTCTCTTTACTCCACTATTTTTCACATTGTTTTTTTGCACTGTATTATTTGCAAAAATTTGGGCTAAATATTTGCATATTAGGGGGGGGGGGGGTAAATAAATCTCTGAAAGGGGCTAAAACCTAATTCAACCTAACCTTATCCCACCCCCCTAATGTGCAAATATGTAGCCTAAATTATACAAGTCCAATGCATTCTGTCGCCCGTCATTAACTATTATTTCGGTTTGTCTTAAAAGTGAAAGTTTATTGCAAAAAGAAATTTATGGTGATTTCGAAAAAAGCCTGAAACCCCTCCAAAATAGCGTCAGATCAAATGAAAAGTGTAACATTGGAATCAGTATTGTGGAAAACCTTATACATGTTAATTACGGCTCCCCTCCTTGAAAAACAAGGAAAATCGCATTTTTGCATCGGTATCACTGATCTATCTCCCTTTTCTTTCTGTTTTTTTTTTTTTTTTTTTTTTTTTTTCTCCAGGCCTAGCGGTCACCAGAACAACAGAGAGAGATGCTTAATAGTTCATTCAAAAGCTATTTCTTATATCTACGTGCTTTTTATAAACTCCGCCATCTGCAAGTGCCAGATGTCACTAAAATGGCACTTTCTTCTGCCATTTCTGAAGTGGTGGTGTGCTAGCATACCAGAACATCGTAGACAGATTATTTATAGCTATTATAAAAGATATTGCTCTTATCTACGTTCTTTCTATAAATTCCACCATCTAAAATTTCCAAATGGCACTAAAAACGGCACTTTTTGTGCCATGTCTCAAGTAGAAAAGCTGAGGCTATTGGGCTAGCAGAACTTTATAGAATTATGTTTAATGGCTCATTTGAAAGCTATTGCTCATATCAACGTGGTTTTTTTTTATCAATTCTACCATTAGTAAGTGCGATATAGCACTGAAAACAACACTTTTGGTGCCACTTCATAAGTGGAAAAGCTCTGAAGTACAAATCAGGTACTATTGTGATATAGTTATGTTCCAGAAACCTTAACTGGAGGTTTACAAGAACCCTTCCCGCACCCTCCCCCTCCCAACCCCCTTAGTAAGTTTTATAAATCGTCTGCTCACCAGTAAGCTACTGAAACATTACCACACATGGCTACCACACCATCGTAGATAGATGTTTAATGGCTCAATTATAAGCTATTGCTTATATTAACTAGGTTTTTACAAATTCTACCATCTATTAGATTTCA
The DNA here is from genome assembly GCA_027921565.1 of Artemia sinica. Taxonomy (NCBI): domain Eukaryota; kingdom Metazoa; phylum Arthropoda; class Branchiopoda; order Anostraca; family Artemiidae; genus Artemia; species Artemia sinica. Next base: position 2,171,897 of record JAPEVW010000029.1, on the reverse strand, counting down.
CAGATTTCAAAATGAACTAGGTTCTTGGGAGAATTCACAATGAACTCTTTGTCATTGTTGAAGCATTAGCTGCAACCTAGTAAAGAGCGAACCACAGCCCACTAGTGACTAAAAGCTGAAAAACTTTAAAACTGTCTTTTTTTTTCTTCTTTTTTTCAGGCCTAGCGGGTTACTAGAACATCAGAGAGAGATGCTTAAGAGCTCATTCAAAGCTATTTCTCATATGTACGTGGTTTGAATAAATTCCACCATTCGCAAATGCCAAATGGCACGAAAAAGGGCACTTTATGCCATTTCTCAAGGGGTGGGGCTAGCGTGCAACCAGAACATCGTAGATAGATTTTTTATAGCTCATATAAAAATATTGCTCGTATTTACGTTCTTCCAATAAAATCCGCCATTTGCAAGTTTCAAATGGTACTAAAAAGGGCACTTTTTTTGCCATGTCTGAAGTGGAAAAGCTGGAGCTAGTGGCTACCAGAACTTCTTAGAGTGATGTTTAATGGCTAATTTGAAAACTTTTGCTCATATCCACGTGCTTTTATCAATTCTACAATTCGTAAGTGAGATATAGCACTGAAAACAACACTTTCAGTGCCACTTATTAAGTGGAAAATCTAGAAAGTATAAAACGGTACAATTGTAATAATTATGATCCAAAGCCCTTAACTCGATATTTGCAAGAACACCTCCCGCAGGTTCCTCCTCCAGGCCCCCTTAATAAGCTACGCAATTAAAGTCCCACAAACACCAATATATTAAATTAGATTATTAGAGGCGTGGTTCTCTTAGTATAGCCCTGTACTTTAAATTAGATTATCATGCGTTCGATTCTCCTTGTATTTTTTTTTTTCAATCATGGTTTGTCCCTTCTTATCATTACTTCTTAGATAATCCACTATTTTTGCAAGTGTGATCCACTCATTTTTCAAAGCATATCCCGGGAAGACTCATTTTAAAGCTATTACTCATATCTACGTGCTTTTTATCAATTTTACCATCCGTAGCTGCCATATATTACTAAAAACGGCACTTTTGGTGCCACTTCTTAAGTGGAAGAGTTTGGAAGCATAAGACGGTACAATTGCAACAATTATGGTCCAACGCCCTTAACTGGAGGTTTATAAGAACCCGTCACATATACACCCTCTCCAAACCCCCTGTGTAAGTTTCATAAATCTTCTACTCGTCTTAAAAGTAAAAGATTATTCTAAAAACAAATTAACTAAGACTAAAAACTTTTCAACTAAAAATCTAACGAAAATTAAGCTTGAATGATCAACACTTTTGAATTAAACCTTCAAACTTGACTCTGCGATGAAGCCTGTGTGCTAGTTCTAATGGCGGTAATTGAGAGGAAGGGATGTCCTTGCCCCCTTATTTTTTGCTCCTGCCTAGGTTTTGAAAAAACACCTCTTTTGGTTATTTAATTGAAAAATGCACTTTTTTCATTTGAAAAAATGGGTGGAAAAACAGAAAGTGCACTTTATGGGAGTGTGCCATCAAGTCAAATTTATAAAAAGTGACTAGGCATAAATATAAACTTCTAAATACGCCCTTAAACAGCTTCATAAGTTTTCAACTGAAACTAAGTAATGACATCAAAACTTAAAACGAACAGAAATTACCCCGTATAAATAAAAAAGATCATGGCAGGGTTGTTTCTACATTAAATTTGAATAAAAAAACGAGCAAAGATTAATCTAAAAAAACAAAGTTTTTCCAAAGGCAGTAAAGAGCGAAGTTGAAACTTAAAACGGACAAAAATTATTGCTTTACATTCTATCTAATATACATATCAATCAAAACTAGTACAAATAAACCAACTAATTATGTCTCCCTGTGGTTTCTAGGATTATAGAAAACTAGCGCTTTACTGAAAACACAAAATAATATAGGAGTTTTGGTACAGTAAAAAGCAAACCGATTAAGGAAACTTTTTACAGAATAAAAATATCATCAAACCAGGCACGTACGCAGGAATTTGTTTCGAGGGGGGGGCAATTTGTTTCGGGTGGGGGGGGGGGGCAAATCCTTCAAACCCATTATTCTGTGAGAAAAATCAGAAAATTATGGGAAAATGAAAAAAATCGTGAGATTTCGGGGGGAGGGGCAGGCCCGGAGGCCCCCCCCCCTGCGTACGTCCCTGCATCAAACCCTTTTAGGATCAATCCTTTTAAAGATAAATAACAGTTCATTTTAGGATTGTTGCTTTATTTTATTTTTTCTCGTTTAATTTGGTATCACTTCTGCACGATGGCTCATTTCAATGCCTGGCTGTCGTTTTGGTTTTAAAAAGGACATGTCATGATTAGTTTGTAGACACGTACGAAGTAAAGCCATCTTGATAGCATTAGGATTAGGACTATAGACTAGCTTTAGAATTTGTATCATAGCTTGAAATTCACTGTTGTATAGAGACAAATAACCGCATTTTCAGCCTCAGTTTTTAAGATAATTTTAATTGTATATGGAAAGTTACTTACGTCACAGCTGGTGTAAGACTATGAAAAGCTTTATAGATTAGTGTATTGTTGTCAGGCTTCGTACTCACTTTTCACTCCCAAATCAATATTCCTGTTTTTAATACTTGATTTTTGGTTTAGAGTAAAGCGCTATTTTTCTATAATCTTAGAAACGCAAGGAATCATAATTAGTTTGGTTTATTTGTACTAGTTTGATTGATATATATATATATATATATATATATATATATATATATATATATATATATATATATATATATATATATATATATATATATATATATATATATATATATATATATATATATATATATATATATATATATATATATATATATATATATTAGATAGGCTGTGAAGCAATAATTTTTTGTCCGTTTTAAGTTTCAACTTTGCTCTTTACTTCCCTTGGAAAAACTTTGTTTTTTTTTATTAATTTAATATATAGAGCTGGTTAGGTATTTAATATATTTCGTTCCCTCCCTCCCGAAAAAAAAATCGGATATGACCCTGGCTATAACTACTAATGCTCTACCTAAAACTACTGCTTCAGGGTTAGGTTTTTTTGAAATTAAATAAAAAAAACAAAAACACAATTTTTTCAACTGAAAGTAAGGAGCAACATTAAAACTTAAATCGAACAGAAATTATTGCGAATATGAGGGGGTTTGCCCCCTCCTCAATACCTCGCTCTTTATGCTAAACTTAAACTTTTGTTCTAATTCTTTAAGAATGACCTCTGAATCTCAAAGACCGTTTAATTAGAATAAATGGCTCTGTTGAAAGTACTAAAAAAACTTAAGCGTAAAAAGTGAGATATTGACGAGGGGGCAAACTACCTCATACACGTAATAATTTCTGTTCGTTTTGAGTTTTAATGTTGCTTCTTACTTTCAGTTGAAAAACTTTTTTTATTTAATTTCTGATCGTTTTTAAATAATGCTGGAAAATCTGGCACCCTCTTCATGGAAAACTCCCTTACCCCATGAAAAATTCATCAATGGAAAGATCCTCCCATGCAACCCCCTCCCCACGACCTTCCCCCCCACCCGAAAAAAATCCCACCTGAAAACGTCAGTATACTTCGCAATAACATATACTATATGCAGGCTAAACAATTGACAAAGTTCACAACTTGTAGCCGTACTCCCGGAGACTGTGGGAGATTAAATCATCCTCAAAGACATAGCTGTTAGATTTTTCGACTATGCTGAACAAAATGGCTATCTCAAAATTTTGATCGGGTGATTTTGAGAAAAAATGAGTGTGGGGAGAGGGCCTAGTTACCCTCCAATTTTTTTGGTCGCTTAAAAGAGCAGTAGAACTTTTAATTTCTGTTCGAATGTGATCTTTCTTCTGGCAAAAAATACAAAATTCCACATTTTTGCAGATAGGAGCTTGAAACTTCCACAGAAAGGTTCTCTGATACGCTGAACCTGATGATGTGATTTTCATTAAGATTCTATGTCTTTTATGGGGTGTTTCCCCCTTTTTTTCAAAAACCAGGCAAATTTTCTCAGGCTCGTAACTTTTGATCGGTACGACTAAAATTGATGAAACTTATATATTTGAAATCAACATAAAAATCCAATTCTTATGATGTATCTATTGGTATCGTTTATTAGAGTTTCGGTTACTATTGAGCCGGGTCGCTCCTTACTTCTAGTCCGTTACCACGAACTGTTTGACTAAATGAAAAGGCACTAGTTGCAATCTGGTTGTAGAAAGGGCGGAAAACTCTCAGGATTGCTGATATTACTACTTTAGTTGAAAGTCTCAGGGTTACTACTACTAATACTATTGCACAGATACACTAATAGGGTATTAAGTTGAAACTTTCTAGAAAGTTTATGTTGAAACAAAACTAAATGAAAAGACACAATGTAACTGCTGGTTTTCAAACTGGCAATTCACATATTTCGACAAGTACCTTTGCCAAGCCATCCTTAGCGCTCGAAAAAGGGAAGTAAAAAACTAATGCTAAATATAAACAAAAGTAAACTGTAAGTTGAGTCAAGAGGTAGAAATGACTTGGTACTTGTGTATTATCCAGAACACACTCAAGAAGTGCAGTTAAGTTAATCATAATGAAATACCAAAATATGACGAAAATATAAGACTTTTGTAACCAAATTATGGAAACTACAAAAAAGAATTTATGCAAGGCATAATTCTTTTATATATAATTGCCAGAGCGCATTAAATTGAATACCTAACCTAGCCTAAACAAAGTACCAAATCTATATATTAAATATGTAATTAAAATATACCTATCTAGTAGTTTATCTCACTGTGCCTAAGGTTTTTGTCTTCGAATGCAAACAGACAAACCAGTTTTACACAAACTGATCAGATCAAACTTCTTGAGTGTGTTCTGTACAATACACATTTATTGTACAGTGTAGCCTACATGTGTACAATATACATGTAGGTTACAAGGAATTGAAAGCTTCAAAATGGAGACGGAGTAAAAATTGGTCTCTTTTTGATTTTTCTGAGCTTTCGGTAACCCTAGCAAGCACATACTATCATGAAATCGTCCTTTATTATACGAAAATCTTGGAGGTCCATACATTGCTTAAAGGTAACTCGAAACTTAAACGCCTACAAGAAAATTTATAAACAATTAAATTTATAACCAAATAGAGTTTTGTTTCTGTACCTTTAAATTGAATCAGCTTGGGTGGTTTTCTGAATAATGGACAAGTACCAAGAACTGTTCGATGAGAAGGAATGCTAATTTATTCTCATTGCATTAGATTATTAGTTAAAAAAAAAAACAGTTTTTCTGAGGGAAGTAAAGAGCGAAGTTGGAATTTAAAACGAACAAAAATTATTACTTTACTGTCTATTTAACATATATCAATAAAACTAGTACAAATAAACCAACTGATGCTATTTTCCTATGTTTGTAGGATTATAGAAATGGAGTGCTTTAGTGAAAACACAAAACAATATATAAGTTTTTGTACACTAAAAGTAAATCATTTAAGGACACTTTTTTACACACTATAAAAATAAAGCATTTTAGGGACATTTCATTATTATTTTGTAGACAATTTTAAAGTGAAGCCATGTGGATAGTATTAGGACTATAAACTAGCTTTAGAATTTGTATCATAACTTGAAATTCTGTATTGTATAGAGAGAATATCGGATTTTGAGAGTTCATATTATGGTTTATTTGTTCTTCATTTCGAGTAATACTAAGCGTGTTTGTTCTCACTTTTGACTCCTAAATCAAATTCTTTTTTTAAATTGGCTTTTGTGTTTTCAGTAAAGTGCTAGTTTTCTGTAATCCTTTGTTAGTTTTCTAAATCCATCGTATGTTGAAAGATCCATTGTAATAGGAAAATAAGTAGCCAATTACAAAATTCTGCTTATTTTTTTAAATGCTCTTGTACTATCAGAAATATGAACGATATTTATATGGAATTAGCTGAGTATTCCTGCAAAACGTCAAATTTACAAAAAAGTTTATTATCCATACTCAACAAAACTACATGTTTAGGCACTCAGAACAGGAATGTAGTATAGAACTAGTTGAGTATTCAAAAATTAGAACTGACAATGGTTTGGGTTGAACGTTTTAAATAATTTTAATGCCATGCTGAGCAGGCAGAAACATGCGCTCTTCTATATTAAAAATGAACTAAGCACTAAAAGAAAATTCTGACTTTTATCACGCATCGATTTCCTTGGCCTTCTAGAAGTAACTATATTTCTAAAGAAGATTTTCAAGGTTTTCAAAACATAAGCAAAATTTTCGTATTTCGTTGCAACTTGGTGCTGATACCAGTTTTAGTTTGTTGTAAAGACTCCACAAAAAGTAGTTATTCAAAAAGGCTTCACACCTAACAGTCTCATTTTTTTCTTTTGTATAAAGCGACTCGAACTTCGATCTTCCTTTTCCAGAAGAGAGGATAGTCATTGTAGTGTAGTAATTAAATGTAATACTTGTCAGATATCCTAAAAACACTCAAGTTCTTGGTCTGATTGATGTGAGTAAAACCGTTTTGTCTGTCTGCATTTGGTTATAATTCGCTTAGTCTTAGTGAGAAAAACTGCGATGCAGTATATTCTTAATTAAATATTGAATATAATGAGGTGTTTAGGTATTTTAAAAAAAATGTGTTCTGGGCGTTCTGCTTTCCGTAATCTTCTTTTTGTCGTTTCCATAATTTTTTTTACTAAAGTATCATATTTTCTTCATATTTTGGTGTATTTCATTAGGATTAACTTCCCTTCCTGGGTATTTTTGGAATATTTAACAAGTACCCTAAATGTTTTCGGTATTTCATCAGTTTTTGCATCCTTTACCTTGAAACAAATTTGGGCACTGGATCGTTTATTTGGACACTTTTATATATTGTACAAGGAAACCAGTCACGAAAAACCCGTTAAACAGGCTATTCTCAAGAGACCGCTATACATAAATGACTGCAAAGCCGTGGTTTCTCAATGAGTTTCCAGTATTTAAACGATTGTTTTTGGGGTTTAAGGGGGAAAAGGGTACCTAGGTTAGGTTACGTATTTAATATATGCTATGCTTCACCCCCCTCCCCTTATATGCAAATATATAACCCAAATTTGTTTATAAACTATTATATATTCATCCTATTTTATTTCATTTGCATTAACCAAACTTGACTTCTTTAGCAGTATATAGAAGTGTCCTCATTATGTACCAGTACCCAAATTTGTTACCCCTAGCAGGAGCAACGCGTTCCCTCATAATGCAACAAGTCACCTCTGAATTAGTTTGAATTTTTGGTTAAAATGAATTTATTTGCAGATAGCCTGTCTTGATTAATGCTTTTTTGTGACGACATAATTCCGGTTCTGTTACCTGCCCTTGGGAAACTATACGCTTGTGGCCTTGTTGGTAGACGCATCAACACTCTTTTTTTCTGTTGTTTGTTGACAGTCCGTATTTGTTTTGAGATGTAAATTTTAAAACTAATAAGTAATGCAAGGTAATGTACATTGTAAAATGTACAATGCAAAATGTACACTGATTTTTGATTCCAGATGGACTAATTATAAACAATGACTTTAAGAACTATTAAAGTCATATTTCTTTCGGGGCACCATTTAGTGAGGGGGATTTGCCCCCTCTATTTGTTTTTTTTTTTGGAAATTTGGAGTTGATGGACACACCAAAATTAAGGCATAATCATATATTAAATACGTAACCTAACATACCCTAGGTACCTTTTCCCCCCCTAAGCCCCCCCCCCCCAAAAAAAAAAATCGTTAAAATATTGTAAACGCAATGAGAAATCACGCTTTGCAATCAATTTAAATAGCCGTGTGACGGGTTTCCATGTCTGGTTTCCTTGTACAGTTTATAGCGCAGGTTTATAGTTATAATGCACCAGTACCAAGAAAGTCAATACGCCTTTAAAGTTTCAACTTAATACCCTTAGCCGTTCTTTAGATATTGCTGTTGTGTCCTTATATTATCGATTCTGCAAATAGTGTGCTTTGATTTTGCCTGACATTCCCCTTAGCATTTTCTAAATGTTTTACCTTAACACTTTTAGTCTTTTTGGAGTCTCAGGATCAAACATGCCCCCTTTTCCCAATATTCAACCTTGTATATAAGCAATGGACAAACATAATTTACAACACCTGCCACTGGAGCTGTGGGGGTTAAGTCATCCCCGGAGGTATAGTTGTTTGACTTTTTGACTATTTGGAACAAGATGACTTATTTAAAAATTTAATCAAATATATTTGAAAAGCATGTGAATGTAATACTGTATTGTACATAGAGAAATATTGTAGCAATGTAAGGGGCATTATTACCCCCCCCCCCCATACAGACACTAATAATAAAGGCGTAGACCAAAATTTACCACGAAAACCAAGAGGAAATATATACCAGTTTCCAACCCCATCACCCACCCACCCCCCGCCCCAAACAAACAAAAATTATTCTATATTCGTCGGGAGCTTAAAGAGAGCGTCCCTTCTTCATAATGACTGATGTGCAATTATACACCACTAAACATATTTTCTTAAAAAAATAAAGTGAATCAACTTAGTTAAATCAAGCATCCATAAGATCCATAATATCCATATTAAGCATTTATCTTATATGGACTACGTAAAAACGCGCAACCATGTGGTATTACTTCTCTTGCAGCGGTGAAGCATAAAACAAGGTTTTTGGATAATTTTAAAAATCGATGCAGGCATCCCCACTATTTTTTTTTTTTGGGGGGGGTAGTTTACTATTAAATTCTGCTACCTTGCACAGGTATAGCTACTAGACGGTCACAAAGGGATTCCTAGTTCATTTTGGCTATAGCTCAAATACGGAGAGGAGAGTCGGCTGCGTTAAATCAAAAGGCGTTATATTGCACAACATATTTTCAAACAACAAAAAAACTAAACAGTAAATTTTTTTTTAAACAAAAATTTTTTAACACCAAAAATAAACTTATAAACATGATTTTTGTTTGGCTTTACTGTAATTGAGAACTAGTTCTGTACAATAGAATTTTTTCTATGCAACTAAAATCAGGAAAGTCAATTTTGATGTCAAAAGCTCCGTTTTCCAACTGTTTAGTAATTAAAGTATTTCAACAATTAGTTTTCCAACGTTAAAGTAATTAAAAGTATGGCACTAAAACGTGTAGACTTCAAAAGGCCGAGGAATATTTGTTAAACATTTTCCAGAAGAACTGTCTAAGGGTAGTATTTGTATGACTGAACGTATGTCCAACCAGTGTGGCCAGATCGTGAACAAAAAAGTAAGCCGCAGCCTTTGAAAAACAAGCCAAAAATAAGCCAGACAATTTTTTGCCCAAAATCTAACTTTACTTTTAATGGTGTCCAAGTTTTGACGGCCGTTTTATAGAAATACTCACCACTATTCAGGTCCTTTGATCCTACTGGCATTATCCACCTTTCAATTCGTTCCCTGGTTTGCGGAAGTTCAGTTCCAGTGTAGAGATTATTTTGAGGCTGCATTTAGTAGAATTGCGATAAACCGCTACCCCATGTGGAACTCTAGAGACTTTACAGAAATTCCCGCGCGCTATGTTCAGAAAATGCTCGACCGTGCTTACTTTCCTGTCCAACAGTTCGGGGAAAATTATTGACGAGGACGCCCACCGGCTCGATTTCTCCTGTGTTAGTTCGAGCACTGTCCGTGTGTGCGCCGCAATTTCTGTATCCCATAATTTCACTGAGTCGGACCTCCGATTACTATAATGATACTCTGTGACCCAATGCGTTTTAATGTCAACATTTTGATTCAGTCAGAGGTTCTTTTTGGCGCAATACAGTTATTGCCAGAACAAAATTCTTAAAATTGTGTCCCAGCCCTTATGTATTGGTTGGACATAATGATGCATTACTTAATAACGACCGTAGCCCGCAGACAAAAACAAAAAAGATCATTATTTTATTGGTTTATTATCACATAGATACACAACACAAAATCAGATCATTGGATATTATCACATATAGATTCATAAAATTATGGAAATCACTTTGTGTAAAGTCAAAGCTTTGGAATAAAATCCTTTTCCCAATGCTAAATGCGATGCTAAAACGCCCTTAAAGTGCTATGAAAGGTACACAAGGAACACAATCGACTTTTGTCTTTATCACAAGTCCATTCCAGGGTCATAATTGGCTATCACGAACCACAATACGTCCCTGGGACCAAGAACAAATAAGACTGAGTAGAACCTCCGTCTTTGGTCCATGCACTGACTATTGGATAACCCGTAAAATCTGAGCGGAGGTGGAGCCAATTTGAGAGCTGGCTGAGCACTGAGTTGACGGCCGTCTACTTTCCCTCATCGCCGCCACGCATTTGCGAGGAAAAGACCGTAGCAGGCCTCCAGGCGTGTATGATAAGTGTAATCAAACACTTTCACTTGTTCTCACTCAATTTTTCTTCTCCGGGGCTGTACTGCGAAGAGCTAGTTGTTGAGGTAACGAATTGTAATGTTCCGCGCCAGCTCCACCTCCGCTCAAATTCGCCAGGTATCAGCCGTATTTTTATTCGACTCCGCATGGTTGTAGTATCGAGATAGGGAGACGAAGGTTTCCTGTTTGATGAGCCAGATTTTAACGAAGTCCGAACATTCCACCACTTTAAACATGGATAACTCATTTACTTATCCTGCTCCTGTCACAAGCTGATGCTCATCACTGCTAAAAATGGGGGTGCAAACCAGTCATGTACACCAGCTATTTTTCTGTGGCATGTACCCAATTTGCTGGTAGCCAATGCATTGAGTACACACCTCAATGCATTGGGTACCCCCCCCATACCAGTTAGGGATTAATTGTTTCATGTACAACCATCAACATATAATGTACTCCTTCACCACTGTAGTAGTATACCACAGGATCTGTACCTCAGAATTTGATACCTACATCTAACCAAGTGTACTACTCCATATATAGCATAGCAGGACCTACTCCATATATAGCGTAGTAGGACCTATGCCATGTTTAATGTAGTACTGATTGTGGGGTGTAGCACTCAAATTCTTAGGTACAGATCCTGTGGTGTACTACTGCAGGGGTGAAGTAGTATATTATGTTGATGGTAGTACATAAAACAATTAATATCCCCAACTGCCCCATAACGATTTTGACTTTTGCATGTATTCTGAGAAAACCAATGACCAATTTGCTTCTTCCTTTGAGCATATTTAAACTGAAGTGATGCAAAGAAAACCTCAAATATAAATAAATGTATTTTTCTCAGAATAGGCCTAGACAAAAAGTGAAAACGGGTATGGGGGTACCCAATATATTGGGGGCAGTACCCAATGCATTGGGGTGTGTGACCCAGTCGGCTAGGCTGTGTACCCAATCTGTTTGTACAGAGATACAAACCACAGAAAATAGCTAGAGTGTACATGACGACAGCATGACGACTCCTGGACGACTCACATGAACTATACAGTTTAAACAGGATCTGTAGATGTTACAGACATGTCTGTTATGAGTTTGATTCCTGGCATTATTCTATACTAATAAGTAACAGCTAATATACTGTACCTTCAGCTGTAGTTCACCCCATGACTTAATGGCTAATGCTTTTTATGCTGTTGTTTACGAAGCCACGTGTCTCTTAGGATTTGAAAACTTCATCACCGCAGTGCCGCGGTTAGATTCGTATTTTTGACCATAGAGTTAAAACGTGATTTTGACCTTTCGTGAGCATTCGTTCGTTCGAAAATCGGATGAATTGCCAAAAATATAAATTCTTCCCGAAAAAGTAAATCACGCCAAGAAATAAGCCAGCTCAAAAAAAATAGCCAAGTTTTTAAGCCACAAGCCAGTTCCAAAATTTTCACGCCAGTCGCCAACAAAATAAGCCAGTTTGGCGTAAAAATAAGCCAATCTGGCCACACTGTGTCCAACAATGACCTATACGAAAAGTGGTTTTATCCTACTTTCCAGGACCATAGTGAAAGAAAGATTGAAATGGCTAGGACACGTTTTGTGGATGAAGGATGGCAGACTGCCAACTATCTGGGGCCAAACAGATAGCCCCGAATGCGGTAGGAAGAAGTCATAAGAAGGATTGAAAGGAAATTGAAACTTCTTGGGAGAGGGTAAGAGTGGATTTGTGAATAAATTGGGTCGGAGGAGGAGCGGACGCATAGACGTTGTTCTCAGGCGGCTTGGTGTTGCAGTGAGTTAGTTAGTGAGTTTTTAATTTTTTTTATTTCCATAAAGGCCAATCTCAAATTTTGAGATAGCCATTTTGTTCATTATAGTTGAAAGGCATAATAAGTTAAAAGGCCTTTGGGTATAATATGACCCCCCCCCCCCCCCACAGCCCCAAGGAAAAGTCTTTAAGTTATAAAATTTGCCCATTGTTTTGCGCATAGTATTTGTTATTGGGATGTATGGAGGCATACATTTTCGGTTGGGGGGGGACACATTATCTGCTGGGGGTTTTCCACAGGGGATTCTCCGTGAGGAGGGAAGTTTCCAGGGAGTGAACTTATCAGGAGAAAATATTCACTGGGGGAATTTGCCAGAATTCTTATACAAAAAATCTTTTTATATGTCTTGCTTTCTCTTTTCCGTCTCAATTTTACGCGCAGAGTGGTTTAGAGTAATTGCCTGGTGTAAATTTTCATCGGGATTGAATTGTCTAGAGGATATTTCTGTGGGGTAGGAGTTTCTCAATGGAGTGTGGCGAAATATCCTGGCATATTTAAAAAACGATCAGAAATTAAATTAAAAAAACAAGTTTTTTCAACTGAAAGTAAGGAACAACATTAAAACTTAAAACGAACAGAAATTATTACGTATATAAAGGGGTTGCCCCCTCCTCAACACCTCGCTGCTTATGCTAAAGTTTGAATGTGTGTCCCAATTATTTTATAATGACTCCTGAAACACAAGGGATGTTTAATTAGAACAATAAGACACTTTTTTTTAAAAGTACCTTAAAAACTTTAGCGTAAATAGTGAGGTGTTGAGGAGGAGGGAACCACACCTTAGTTCTTAGTTTTTATAAATGGTGAGCAAGCGTTCGATTCTGTTAATAGAAGAGCTTTAGCGAATGTCTTATCCTTGTATGGTATACCATACAAATAGATTAAAGTGATAAGTGCTATGTACGAGAATAACACTGTGTTTAAGGTAGGAATGAGATTAGCAGCTGGTTTCGTATTAAATCAGGAGTTGAGCAAGTTTGTTTTTCTATCACCATTTACCCAGATCATTCTAATAGATTTTGTCATAAGGAGCACAGCAAAAGGTAATGTGAGAGCACAGAATCAAATGGGGAATAAAAAGTCCCCTATACTTTAGCTATGATAATGATTTAAGGATTCTAGATGAAAAATTGGTAAAATGAATAAACTTTTAGAGATATTTCGAGTTCAGGGTACTAGAATAGGTTTGAAAATTAATGTTAAGAAGACTTAAGTCCCTAAGGTAGCTTCACTTACCTTGGTGGTATTATTTTGTAAAGATGGTGGGAGCTGTGAAGATGTTAAAAGTAGAATAGTCTTAGGTTTTTTTTTCACAGTTGAAAAAAGTTTGTGAGAATAGGGAGATAAGTCTGCAAACCCAGATTAGAATAAGAAAGCTACAGTGATGACAGTGGTCAAATATGGTTCTGAAGCATGGGTGCTCCGAAAGATGGATGAAGATTTGCCTGATGTTTTCCAGAGAAATTGCCGACGGATTGTTCTCGGTACACGACTGACTGACCTCATTTCATACAGTAGGCTGTACGAAAAGTGTGGTTCAGTCCTGCTTTCTAGTGCTATAATGAGAGAAAGGTTGAGATGGCCAGGGCACGTTCTGTGGATGGAGGATAGCAGACTGCTGAAAATTGTCCTTTTCGGCCTACCATCAAGGCTAAACGGAAAGCAGGTCGTCTGTGGTTGGGGTGGGAGGTAGTCATAAAAAAGATTTAAGGGAAATTGGAACTTCCCGGAGGGTGTAAAGAGCGAGACTTTGAATAGATTCGGATGGAGGAGGACGTGCTTAGCTGTGTTGGCCTCAGGAGGCTATAACCTACGTGTGTTCTTGTTAGTAGTAGTAGTAATCCATTTTGACCCTAAAGTCCCTAAAATAGCAGAAAATGCCCCCAAAAGTCACTATAACAGCTCTCAAGTCCCTAAAAGTACTTTTTGCAAGATTGTTTAACGTGAATACTACAATCAAGGAGTCATTCTAGTGTGTTAGTGACCTCTAGTGTCCTGAAGACTGCTTCGGAGACTGAAGACTGTATTAACGGACTTTCGGCACAAAATCTCAGCTTGCTCCTAATTGACAAAAAAAATTAACAAGTTCCCATTGATATAGAACCCTTACCTACCTAATCCTTATATCCATTGTTGCAATTATAACTGCAATTTAGAATAGAATGATTATGGGCCCATAGTAAACAAAAATTTTAAAAACGATTTGAATAAAATAATGCTATTGTGAACAAAAAGTAAGAAGGCTAGAACTTTTAAGAGGGCGGCAAAATGTGCAATAAGAGCGTGACCTGGAGGACACAGTTTAAGATATAGCATTCCTTTGTTTATAGCATCTTTGTTATATATCCATGGGCGTAGGCAGCATATTGTCTAGGGGGGGGGGGGCAGTCGATAGTGTGATGGAGGGCCTTTTATCACTGGTTTTCCAACCATCTGCTTTTTCAGCCATATTTAATGTAAATTTGAAGGTCTAGGGGGGCAGCTGCCCCCCTCCCTACGCCCATGTATATATCCCTTGATATAGCATCCCTGTGAAGGACACAGATATAGCATCCCTTTGTTTAGATTCAAATATGCTGCAGGTTCACTTAGCTCGTGAAAATTTGTACATTCAGGTTAATAACAAGGATTGCAAGTAATTTAAGGAACTTAACCTAAATGGCTTTTGGGTGCTGCGAAAAAAAGGGTGCAGCGGAGGAATCAACCCTCAGTAGAAGCATCTTTATTACCGTGGTAACTAGCTCGAGGGAACCGTGGTAAAAGAGGTGTTGGAGAAACACGATCAGGAAGGTGAAACTAGTTTTCAGTTGACGGTAAGGGAGAACAATTAATATTTATTACAGGATAATTTGCAGATTTACGTACTCTCCAACCTCAGTCATATTGATAGTAGAGGTGCCCACGAAAAATTTTCCAGCGAGGAGGGGAGACAAAGATAGCAGCTTTGGATGGGGCCATGAAAAAATGTTTTGGGATACATTTTCCCCGGAATAATTTTCTTTTTAACGCATTTGGAAGCCAAATTCCAAATAAAAAGTTACTAATTTGACCTGCAAACTGAAACAAAACTCAGCAAATTTTCGTCCTGCAAAAGTTATCAATCCGCTTAATCTCTGATATATTTAATTATTATACATGATTATGTGTTTATCCATTATGCTCAAAATCCAGAGTAAAACTAAATCATAGTTAAACCAAAATTACGGAAAAAATTATTGCTTCCTAAGATTAAAACAGGCGTAGACTTGTCTTGATACAATTTCTTAAGTCTTTATTTTCAGCAATAGCTTGATCAATATCTTTCAATGATCCTGAAAAGTCCTAAAGTGAGGTATCTCCTAAACTGTTGGAATTTATCTCTCATCTCATTCATTTCATTTAGACTGAGCCAGAATAATTGAGGCGCGGTATGATATCTTCATTCTTATTTTAGAAAAATATTAGTGAATTTCTTTTTGAATAAAAAAAAAGAAACTGATTTGCTTTAAATTTCATTATACACAAGGATTTATAAGTGCACATTAGTTACCCTGAAGCTGGGGCGATGCGTCATTTTGTAACGTGGGGGGGGGATAGACACATCAGAGGGTTTGTTTTAATTTCAATGACCCTATATTAAGGCTCCCGAAAGAATGAATTTTGTAGAGGGAGGTGTGGTGGTATTTTGGAACTGGTGTATGATCCCTCTTGATTCACTGGAAAAATTGTAGTGCACGCCTTTATCAGTCGCGTTTGGTGTGGTGGTGGTGGAGGGTAATAGTACCCCTCCCAATGCTACAATATTTCTCTGTGTAGTTTAAGATATTACTTTCACATGCCTACTGGCACAGAGGGAAAAAAACGCAAGGTAGGCCATCATGTGCCTCGTCATTGATTTTTTTTCTTTGGTGTGTGGGGGGGGAGGGCTATAGTCTATTTAGAACTTTTTTTTTAAAAATTGAAATTTCAATATATTTTTTTTTTGCATTTACAAGGCTACAATGTTCCAATTTATAGGCTACATATGGCTACAATGAATAACAGTACTCTTCGTCCGCTCAAAACTAAAAATACTAGTAAGCTTCTATTCGACAAAACTACGGTTATATTCAATTTCTGTCCAAATCATTCAACAGGATGTGACGAGCAACTTCAAAACTTAAAACCCGACAGAAAAATATACCTTATACGAGGAGGGCTTTCCCCTCTTCTTCTGCTCGCTCTTTTCTCTAAAATTTAACTTCTTGTCAAACTTCTTTAAGAGAATTCGCTTAAGCACAAGGGACTTTGAATAGGAAAAAAACCCATAAAAAACTAACAAACTTCTGCTTTACGAGCCAGGATTTGAGAAGGAGTAAGCCCCCCTCAATAATTTATATTTTCACTTCCTTTTTAACTTTTAAGGTTTCTGCTTACATTCAGTTGATAAAACTTTTTTTTCATTCTAATTACACTTCATGAAATGGTCATCTGAACGCGATGCTTTTTCTAACGCAGGAAAACGGTCAAAGTTTCAACGCTAGATGTCTGCCTTTTGACAGGTAGCTAGACAGAGAACATTTTTTTTTTGAAAGGTAATGAAAATAGGTAAAAAGAGCTTGAAATAAAGGTAATGAAAAAGTTTATTATAAAGTATAATAATTATACTTTTTTTGTAATGAAAAGGTTAATTAGTAGTATTTTCAATATAAAAGTGTATGAAAATAAAAAAGAAGTAATTAGAAAAAAAAACATTACTCCAACAAAAAACTCCTAGAGTTCAGTTTTATTCAGCAATATCATGAGTTTGGGCCCTCCTTCCTTTGGTTACCTCGTACATAGTTTATAGTCCCAATTTCCTGGGAAGGCTTGGTTCCTCTTGCCCTCCCCGAGGGCGTCCATGATTGATAGGGTAGATAGAATTCGAATAGGGATGGGTTTTGATAGAGGAAGAGAGTAGATCAGTAGGCAAGTTGGTGCTGGAAAAGAGAAAAAGGGTGGGAAGTATCTTGGAGGACTGTGCCCGGGTTCAGTAGATGAAGTAGGATACTATTTAATTAGCATAAATTATGTACTTTTTCAGTTGCTTAAAGCCTTATCGCAATGTGAAGAAGTGCAACTTGAAAAAAAGAAGAACAGCCTCTGTAGAAGTAAGTCGGAAATGACAGTTGGATGTTATTCAGAAAGAAAAAGAAGAGACTCAGTGACACCCAATGTAACACCAATCTCTTGTGGTGAAGTAGGATAAAAGGTAGTACCCTTAGATCGGGAAAATAAATTTGTATTATTTCTTGGATAATCATAGATGAATATTGGGTATCTTAGATATAAAAGGGGTTTGAGCTTTTTTGGAAACCTGATTGAAAGCTGAAGGTTAATTAAATGTGTTCAGCTGGCAATTTGTCTGTTTTTGAAGAACTACTAACAGCTCACCGCAGTTCTAAGCCACCTCCAACACCGAGTCCAACAAAGCTGCGCACACTCCAGCTCCATCCCAATCTGTTCAAAGCCTCCCTCTTTATAACCTACCAGGAAATTCCCATTTCCCTTGAATCTTTCTTTACGACATCCTCCCACCTCAACCGCGAACGACCTGCTTTCCATTTACCCTAAGGCGCATTGGCGAAAAGGGCTATCTTTTGCAATCATTTACCATCATCTTCATCTAGGATGATCAAATCATCATAATCTAATTTAGGGGACTTAATTCCCCATTCGTTTCTGTACTCTTACATTACCTTTGATGTACTCCTTAGGATAAAGTCCATCAGAATGGTCTGTATAAATGGTGATATAACACAACCCTGCTCAGCTCCTGATTTAATCATTTCCACTTAGACTCAGCAAGGCTATTCTCGTACTTAGTGCTAATTAATTTAATGTGTTTGTCTGGTACACCATAGAAGGTTTAGTAATACAATTTATATACTACTACTACTACTACTACTACTGAAAACTCACCGCAGCACCAAGCCGCCTGAGGCCAACACAGCTACTCCTCCATCCCAATCTATTCAAAGCCTCCCTTTTTACATCCGGTTGGACGAAAAAGAACAATTTTCGGCAATCTGTCGTCCTTCATGCGCACAACGTGCCCTAGCCACAACCTTTCTTTCATTATAGCCCTAGAGAGCGGTATTGAACCACATTTTTCGTATAGCCTATTGTTTGAAATACGGTCAGTCAGCCGGGTACCCAGAACAATCCTTAAGCAATTTCTCTGGAAAACATCTAGCAAATCTTCATCCGCTTTTTGGAGCGTCCATGCTTCAGAGCCATATTTGACCACTGTCATCACTATAGTTTCTAATGTTCTAATCTTGGTTTGCAGACTTATCTTCCTATTCTTCCAAACTTTTTTTAACTGTGAAAAAATACCCTGAGCCATGGCTATTCTACTTTTAACATCTTCACTGCTCCCACCATCTTTACTAATAATACTACCAAGGTAAGTGAAGCTGCCCACCTGATCAATCTTTTCATTACCCAACGTCACCTTTTCATCTTCACTTATTCCTAGCCTT